>JAXBDA010000566.1:0-79610 GCA_036023075.1 Gaultheria prostrata
TGCACCAAGGGTCAGCCTTGAGCCCGTACCTTTTCGCTTTAGTTATGGATGAACTGACTAGACAGATTCAGAAGGATATCCCATGGTGTATGTTGTTTGTGGATGATATTGTCCTTGTAGATGAAACTGCTAGCGGTGTTAATACTCCCTCCGTCCCATAAAGTTTGTCTGACACAGAGTCCAAGGACTAAAAAAAAAATAGACTTTTGTCAAGAAAAAAATTATTTTTTTTGCACAAATTAATAGATCAATGTTTGTTCTATTATTTTGTGGAAAAAAATTAATATTTTTTTGACAAAGAACTAATTTTTTTTGAGTCCTTGGACTCCGTGCCGGACAAACTTTGTGGGACGGAGGGAGTACTAAATTAGAAATTTGGCGGGATGCACTAGAGTCTAAGAGCTTTCGGATAAGTAGGAGTAAGACTGAGCATATGGTTTGTAAGTTTAGTGGTTCCAGTAGTGCGTCCAAAGAAAGAGTGCTGATTCAAGACCAGGAGATACCAAAGAGTGACCATTTCAAGTATTTAGGCTCTATTTTTAGTCAAGATGGAGAAATTACAGAGGATGTAACCCATTGAAGTGGGCATTGGTTGCTTTGCAGTCGGGGCTGACGTTGTTGGCGTTGGTTACAGTACCGTTTCTTGCTGCGATCTTAGGGTTAGAAATTAGGGAATTTCTAATTTCTAACTATCGTGTCATTCAAATAGACTCATGCACAATGATTTTGAATTCATAAGAAGGCAATGAAACTTTTTTTTTTTGACATGCAGCTATTCAAATATGTTCGGCTATATGCATTTGGTATTGGTTTGGTTCTAGAAATCTACTATCTCTATGAATTATCTTGGCTCTTAGTTTTCCCGAATACCCCTAAATCATATAAACCATGTCACAGTTCCACTAATAAAATTATGGGTACAAATTGTGCACAGATGTAATGTGGGGTTCACTTTGGAGCTCTACAAAAATGATCCAAGCCGTTTATTAATTTTAAAATAAGTTTTTGAGTGAGTTTGCAAAAAATTAACTCAATTGAATAAATATAAACGTTTGATCCAGTAGTTTAATTGTTCTTCAAATTCATTTTGAATACAGGATCCTGGATTTTGCAATTGTTCAATTGAGTTGAATTTTTGCTAAAATAGTTAAAAAGTCATTTAAAATTATTGAACGATAGGAATTATTTGTGTGAGACTCCGGAATAGACATAGACATAGACATAGACCCACAGTGTCTGTGTACAATCTGTACTCAAACAATTTGTACCAATAGACAGGTTGTATTTGCACCAACATCAACTCTCACAGACTCGCAACACACCACAAACCCCTCACCACAAACCCTAGGCCACACCACGCCTCCATATAAAACCCACTTCATTCACTTCTCCCTTCCATTTCCATAATCCTACCCTCGGCGGCCCTCTGCACCAGCAAAAATGCAGATCTTCGTCAAAACCCTAACGGGTAAAACCATAACCCTCGAGGTTGAATCCTCGGACACCATCGACAACGTCAAGGCCAAGATCCAGGACAAGGAAGGCATCCCACCAGACCAGCAACGCCTCATCTTCGCCGGCAAACAGCTCGAGGACGGTCGGACCCTAGCCGACTACAACATCCAGAAGGAGTCGACGCTTCACCTGGTGCTGCGCCTCAGAGGCGGAGCCAAGAAAAGGAAGAAGAAGACTTATACCAAGCCGAAGAAGATCAAGCACAAGCACAAGAAGGTGAAGCTGGGCGTGCTGCAGTATTACAAGGTGGATGATTCGGGTAAGGTGCAGAGGCTGAGGAAGGAGTGTCCGAATGCCGAGTGTGGGGCTGGGACTTTCATGGCGAATCATTTTGACAGGCACTACTGTGGCAAGTGTGGGTTGACCTATGTTTATCAGAAGGCTGGTGGTGATTGAGAGGGCTTCTCTCTTTTTGTTTGAGCGTTTCGTTTTATGGGTATGAACTAGTATTGGTTTTGTTTAATTTCGGATGTTATGATTTGGCTGCTAAAACTTGGATTAATTTTGCTTAAATGAACTCAGTTTTTGCCTATGATGATTGTTGATGTGTTTTTGTTTTGGCCTTATTGTTGGTTTATGCATGAATAATTGTGGATTTACAGGGTTTGCTATGTCGAATAAGCATATGTGATTTAGATGTTACCAGTTGTTCGTGTTTAGTATTGGATTTTAATTGCTGAATTTCGTTTGATTGGTTGGTAAACACATGAATTTGCGTCAATGGACTCAATTTTGGCTAATGATGGATGTTTTATGTTGGCCTCTTTTGGGTTGTGCCAAAATTGTTCTTTTGCAGGTTTTCCGTTGTTGTATACTTGTATGAACCAACTGTAAGTTGAGTTTTTGTAATCTTTTATGCATGTTGGTATGATGCTATATTGTAGAATTGAATTAGGTGATGAAGCCTTTTCTAAGTTGATTGGTTCTTGTTAAGTTCCTGGTGGTGTTGCTCGATCATTTGCAAGTACTTTTTTTCATTGTTTGGCCTAGGTAGTACCTAGGGTGATAGCAAGTTTTAGGCGGTATTCGGTGTTGTCAATGGTTCTCTAGAAATTTTTGGTCTATGTTAGACTGTGGAGTTATAGTTGATTGGGAGGAGAGTGGATTATGTTCCGTATATAATTGAGAAGTAGGACCATGTGACATTTTCAAAGTTTGCTGGATGGGCTCAGTTCAGTTTTAAATTTAATTAGGTAAAGAATCCTTTTGTTGGAAGTAGAGGTTTTTTTGTTAAGTTCCCCGTCTTTCTAGTCAATGGTCCATGTTTCCATTTATCCTCTTACTGTTTTCCTTTCTGAAATTGATTTATCACTTCCTTCACCAGTAGTAACTCTTTCAGGAATAAAGAACAAATGGCTAAACTGTGCTGAAATCCTAATTTGGTATGACCTGTGGTTCAATCCCAACTGGCATACCTTGTCGTGTTCTTGAAACCAACTCTCAAACAATTCTGTAACCGATTGTTTGGCTGTTTTATCTAACTAAAATTAATTTAATTGAATTGGATCCAAATTAAGTGATTTTCAAGAGTTGGGAAGGCTTAGGGTTCAAAGCCACCTAACTTCATTATTAGGGTTATGCAGAAGATTAGGGAGTCAATGTGGACACGGTAGGGCTTCAGGTATTGGTGAGTGTTTTGTTTCGTAGCCCTATTGTGTAACTTGTGCAACCAAAGTCACGGAAATCAAGCACAGATACTTGGTAGGAGGATTTGATTCAATCATACAGGTAATAGAAAGTTGCATACAATCATTGGATCATCGGTTAAATCCCTGAACTGAAGTACAAAACCAATGGCTACTTAACTAGGTTCTCATTTGCTCAGTAAACTGTTCATACTTGATACTTGGGTGCTCACTTATTTGTTCTTCTTAATGTTGATTCATATGGTGTCCGTTAGGGTCATGTACAGTAGAACCCTCTACTGTTAACATGTAAATCTCGGTTGTATTTAGCCCTGTCTTCTTTATCAACCCTGCTTTGTCAGTTTATGATATAGTAATTTTTTTTCTCATCACAAGGTTAATGAGAAACTTGTTTCGGGATGCTGTTGCATATCTGGGGAAAATCCACTTGAATGAAACACACACCAATGTGATTATGTAGAGGACAACTTTTTGATGTGTTGTCTACACAGCTAATGTTACCTACCAAGAAAACAGATGGTAGAGAATATCCGACTAGATCGTTTCAATATGTGCATGAATCAAGAAATTAAATGGAAGCTTGAAGGAAGATTGGGCATAAATACGTGGTCCTAGGGATTTAGATGAATATGTGGACTTGCGATTTCATCTGTGTGTTCATTTTGGAAACCTCAATATGGCATCATGCACGTGCATCGTGAATGCTTTTGGGTGGCTGAGCCTTGTCTGAAACAAATGCCAACAGCAGCTTGTCTGGCAATGTTTTATTCATAGAACTCGGAATGTTCCGGCTACATGTAGGATTTTGATTTTAAACTCATAGCAGATGTCCATTCTTTTATATGCTATTTGTGCTGTAATTTGATGAATCCATCAACATTAGGAGTGGGTTAAATTTCAGTTTGGATTTTTCGGCCTAAAAACGTTTTGTAAGGCTTCGTTTGAATTAGGATTCCAGATGGATTTCACGGCGGGGAAAGAAAAAAGGGTAGGAAAAGAAAATAACAAAATTAAGTGAAGAAGGTTTCATTTCGTGGTGTTCCCATCCTGGAGATGCTTTTTAAATATTATATGAGTTCAACAGCTGCTTGACTACGCACCCCAAAACCTTGTTCTGGGACTAATGAAGGAGCTGTAGCTATTAGATATTAGATATTGCAAATCGTTTCGAATATGAATAGCTATTTCTGTGCACCCAAACTATTAGACTAAAGGGTACCTGTAGAAACCTCAGCTTGCTGTGGAGCACAAATCGACATTACTTTTTAGGCAGAACAAAAACATCGTGAGCTTGTATCTTGTAAAAGGGGTCAATGTGACCAAGGTTTTTGAACTCTGATGAAGTTTTACTGCTCTGTTTAAGTCTTACTACCGTGGTCTGCATTGTATTAACTTCGAAATCGTTTAAGAAAGTCCGCTACTTATTTGGTTTGCTTTACTTTGCTTTCCCTTTCAGCTACTTATCCTGTCATAAAACTACCTCAGTGCTGTCCGCTAAGTACCCTTCTCTCGATTTTTTTGGTTAACTGAAAAAGGGTGGGACACCAGCGTAGCAACCCCTTGAGCGTGACCATTGGTCCCTCCATGGAATCAATTAATGAATTAGTCCCAGTCGATCACATGTATAGCCAGATCATAGGGTTACCTAAAATGGTATGTTAGTATGACTTGTAATGAAGTCTCAACTGTCCTTGTTTAGACTAAAACAGCCATCGAACCCAGTTCATTTTCATGCGATAATTGTCTGGATGCATGTTCGTATGCTATCAATTTGGTAGGTGTATGCTACTGTGATTGAATGAGAAATAAGATTGTGGCACGGTGAGGCAGTATCGTCGTATCTATCACATTACTATGTGAATTAAGGGGATCTAGAGAGACTGTACAAACCTATGTTTGAGTCATAGGTGTTATCGAAGGAAATGAAAACTAGCCAGTGTTATTTATACACGATCGTCTTTTAGACTTTTACCGATAAGAACACGAAAATACAGACACTTTCAAGTACGTAATGGTTGTATATGTTGCAAGTGTGTTCCAAGGAAAGAATGATAGAATTGGTTGGATTCTCGTGTACATAATCCTCTCTTTTCCTGGCTCTTTCATATCCCATTGCTGTCTACAAAAGGGCTCACGTGCATGCACGTGGGTGAGTGAACTTGGTTACAGGTGAGTAGGTGTTGGGGAATTAAGAAGGCTCTATGTATATAATAGAAAGGGATGGCAAATTACATGAACCAAGAGAGCACAGAAAGAGAAGTGGGCCTGTTTTCTTTGTCAATTATACTTCCCATCTTTCAACAAGAGACAAATTTCTCAAGATGCCTTCTTTCCCTCTGCACCAAGTGCTCTAGAAACTTCCCATGCCCCTCAAACATAGTAAAATTAGCGGGAAAGTGATTTGACTTGAATTGCGGTGGTACGTATCGGTGATATGTTACGGTATTGGCTAATAAGTAACTTGATACTGGGTCCATTATTATCAAAATTTGGCTAGAATGTCTTATCTTTGATGTTACAGTTGTGTTCTCTGCATAATTAACAGAAAAGGAGTAAAAAACAGCATTATTGCTGGTGAATTTTATGTCATGTTCTTCCCTATAGTAGCTAATTGGTTGATCATGTTAGGCTAATTTATCATAAGTCCTTATCTCTTCTTTTTGCCGAACGTGCTGAATGACATACAAATTTTGGAACACACAACTTCATATAAAATCAATTTTTAGAACTGCTGTAAACACAAAAACATGAAACATATGCGATTCGCTACAATAATATATGTAAACGTCCACATTATAAACCTCAACAAATGTGGTTCTGAAACAAAAAACATCGATATCTGTTATTTTTTCCTACTTATCGTAAAAAATTTCAGAAAATTCACGCCCTAAGTCACCGATACAGTTACGCGCCCAAAAACTGCGACATCGCAACTGATACTGTTATGACGACCTACACCGGTATTTTAGAGAGAGAGAGAGAGAGAGAGAGAGAGAGAGAGAGAGAGAGAGAGAGGATTTAATAAGGAGAAAACAACACATGAAACCAAGAAGCAGTACTAGTCATTTTATTTTCGAGTCCCCATAAAAAGAGTTGAAGATTGCAAGTGTTCTTGAACTCGAAATCAACGTACATAAAAAAATGGGAAGTCATAGTCGAAAAAGCATGGTTGTGGTGAATTGTTGCTTTCACCAAGTGAGAGTGCTGTGTATTAGAGTTACATTGGCTGTAAAACATTGTGAATCCAATGCTTCAACATTAATTGATTGCTTCCAATTCATCGATCAATGAAATTTGTCACCTATTTTTGGCAATGAAGATCACTCTGAAGAAAGCCATAGGCATGCATTGTTAATTTGGTTACTGTTTTTAACTACTACTATAAGTTTGCATAATATTGTTTTAAATTCTTTTAGCTTTGTTTCTCTTTTAATCCGTGAATTTAAATTAGTTTTTAAGTTCTATTGCTTAATTTCTCCAAATTCATAAATTGTCTCAATTTTGTTGAAAATGCTGTGAAAACTGAACAATAAAAATAAATTGTTTATGTCTAATTGATTCTAAAAACATGAACTAATAAAGTCTTCATTACCAAGGTGGCAGTCGAGTTGGCAAATGTGCGGGATGAAACTTTCTCCAGCTTTACGCATCACAAATTTGAATCTTCTTGTCTTAGTAGTCCTCATGAACCAGACATCATGTTTGAGGGTATTATTATGTAGGGTTGCAAACAAACTGAGCTACTCGCAAGCAGCTTGCGGCTCGGCTCGGTTCAGCTCAGCTCTTTTAGTAATCGAGCCGAGCTCGAGTTTTAGGCTCATTATAGTAAACGAGCTCTCAAAAGCTCGTCTCGTTCTCGTTTAAGGAGACTTGTTAAGTAAATTAAACTGACTCGACTCGTTAAGGGCTCAACTCATTTACTAACGAGTTGAGCTCGAACATTCTAAAGTTCGGCTCAGCTCGGCTTGGATCATTTGCACACCTATCATTATGCAACTCAGCTCTCGTCTTGGTGGGGCTGCTGTGACAAGCTTATTTTTTCAAAACACTGGCTACCTCGCAAGAGCCCCTCTAAGCCAAGCGAGTAGGAGTCGCTACGCTGGTTGATCACCCATTTAAGGAGGAAAAAAAATGGTCTTTTCAATAATAGATGAAACTACATAGGGCCTTAATGACTCATTATTTAGTTAGTGTCCACCCACCTATCCTCCTATATATATCTTCCCTTACGTCTTCTGAGACTTTCATATCCTCTTATCTCTTTCTCTCTGAGATAAGAGAGAAGAACCAATGTCTACTACACTGAGCCAGCTCTTTGACCTTCAAGAACAAATTTGCTATGTGCAATGTGGTTACTGCTCTACCATTTTGCTGGTAATTCTCTTCAATATCATCTCTTCTATCTCACTCCTCAAGCATTATAAGTATCTATCTAATTACCTCATGGATATCGTTCCGGTCGTTTCTAATTTTTCTTATAAAAACAATTTTGATGATCAGGTAAGTGTGCCAAATGATAGTTTGACAATGGTGGTAACAGTGAGATGCGGCCACTGCACCAGTCTCCTCTCAGTCAACATGCTGAAAGCCTCTTTTATCCCTCTCCATCTCTTTGCTAATAATTCCCTGATCACCACCCAAGATCCTGAGGCATTTACTTCATTAATTCTGCTTATTTATTTGTATATTCCTACTTAATTACATGCATATATAGATCCAATTGATCACACACAAATCTCTCTTTTTTTGTTTTAATTCTCTCCAGCTCAAACAAGAAGTTAGTCCTCATGAAGAAGCAGCAGCAGAGGATGCTGATCAGAAGGCATTGGACAAGCGGAGCCCATCTCCGGCCATCTCATCGGACATCGATGATGAAGAGGATGATTTTGTCCCAGTGAATCACATTGTGCACAGGCGTATGTGATACTATCATGCTCACTGGTTTAGTTGTCTCTCGATGTTAGGTTTTAGTACTACGAAAAGTATTCGAACTTAATTTGTTTTTTTTTTTAAATTTTTTTTTTAATGTTTTTGCCTAATGATATGATTCTCGATCGATATATTATGCAGCACCAGAGAAGAGGCAACGGGCTCCATCAGCTTACAACTACTTCATCAAGTAAGAAACTTCTTTTGTCATTAAGAAAAAAGAAAAGAGAGTGTCAAATGACTATATGGATGAAATCCCGGTATTTGTATACGCAAGGTTGTCAAAGATATGGTTATATATAGATTGATTCATAGGTAATTAAATACTAACAATATCGGTGGTCCAAAATCTTGTTATGTAAAAGCCAATGCATTATGTAACGGCCTCTATTATATATTCGTGAAAGAAACGTATGAGGATTAAGTTTGAATTGTATTGTAACGAAAAAAAAGTGCAAAGCAGGGAAGAAATCAGAAGGCTTAAGAATGAATATCCCAACATCACTCACAAGGAAGCCTTCAGTGCAGCTGCGAAAAATGTAAGTTTTGAAATAAAACCAACATCTCAACCTTGAATGTTCTAATTTCAAGGAACTGATTAGACTTTTAACTTTTTACATGTTTTTTGAAATTTCAGTGGGCCCATTTCCCACCAATTCAGCACAAAAAAGATGGAGAAACTAGCTGCTGTGGCCAGGGAGCTGATCAGAGGAAGATGCCAAGGAGCTCAAATGCTGGAGATCAGGTATGAGGTAATGACTCTCTAACAGTTACTACTATGTGTTAAAATGTGAGAAGTTTGGTAACCGGTTGTCCGGGCCAACTCGCGAGCACCTCAACTAATTCCGGGACCTTGAACTTTCTTATCAGAAACCATTTGAATGGACTGAGTACAGGGTACTCAGCCCTTAGTCTGAAACCTTAAACTGATCATGGAAGTGAATTGAATATGTAGTTTGCATGCTTCCATGTCTTTTTGTGCGCCAATCTTGTTAGATGATCACATGGCAATGATTGTTTGACCTACTGTTGTAAGAAATCTAAATTTTAGATTTGGTCACTCATGGTCAACAAATTAATGTCTAGGAGTGCTAGTGGCCAGAGAGTTATGTTCAAGGGGCCCATCTGATCAGATTGAAGTCTCAAGAGAATAGACTAACCAACCAAACCAAAGTCATACCGAGCTTTAAGTCTTAATTAATTGTCTCGGCAGTATGCATGGCTATGGTTTTTCTTCATTGAGCAAGAGATAGACTTGTTAATGATTAATTTGATTGTTCACTCTATTTTTAAATTTATACTCTGGGGCTTAGGCCCAATAATTTTCTGTTATATATGGTAGGGAATCCCCGTATATTTTGGGTCAGTTGGTCAGGAAAAATCTCGGACGTCGTATTATAAGATAGGACTTTTTTTTTCTTTCCTATCGGCGAAGATAAGACGTTATTCACGACGACTCTACAGATAGACGTCCCCTTATCACCAATCACAACATTACACTTAGAAACTCATATTCAAAGGTGATATAATCCTACCCTGTGTTAATGCCACTAACAGTTTACTCTCACAGGGGTATTTTCGTCCATTTTATTTCTTCTTCCCCCCGCCCCCGGGGAAAATTCCCTAATTTCTCTAACAATATAATTAATTTAATTCAAGTGGGGTTCTCTTAAATTCAGCCATATGGGCTTTATTTAGGGAAGCGGGGATGGTACGATGCACTAAATGTGTTGCACTGTACAACTCATATCTGAACCGTCCAAAAATATTTTCACCGATTCGCATTTAATGCACTATAGGACCCGGGGTCTTTTATGTAGCTTGTCATTTTCTGAGGGTCGAAGTCAAATTTATGATTTCCATTTATGGAACTTGAACACTTGAGTTAAAACTCCTCCAACTCTTAGTGTGTTTTTAGCAATTTATATTGCCACTAACAAAGGGCACATGGCTTTCAGGTGGGAAACAACTTGACTGGTGCAAGAAGAAGTCAATGATTAATTTCGTGAAGGAAAGGCTTCAATGCATTTCATAAGGACCAGGAAAAAAAGAAGAAGAAGAAGATACCCTTTGAGTAAAATGAGCTTTGAAGAGTACTCCAGTATGATAAGAGCTATAATTTCTATTTTAGGTTGAGTTTAGAGTTTCAATCCTTTTCCTATTTGCGAGGTAGATGGATTTTTTTTTGCCTGTTTTGATATTTCAAAAAAGAAAAAAAAAATATTAAAGGAGATAGATGCTATTTGGGAACGAGGTTTAATTTCTAACTCCAGCAATTGTTGATGTAATTTGTCTGAAAGATAACTGTTTGATCAGTTCATGAATGCTATATATGCAAAGTAACATAATTTTATGAAGACATTATATGAAATGGAATTGTCCTGTTGGGGTGCAGACAACCTTCAGCAGTGATTTATACCGGGGGTGGGGGCGGGAGCCCCCATGTCGTACCCCGGACTGCAGCGAAAACGATATTTTTGGACCTCCGTGTGTAATTTCGGCCATAGGGCCCGACCTATTTATTTAGCAGTTTGCTCATAATTAGGGTTATCAGTTTTTAGAGAAAAACAGAGAGGAGAGAGAAAACGCGAATCTCAGAGAGATTGCGAGAAGACTTGTACTCTTGTTGATCGATTTCATAGTGGACTGGTGTGGCTCCCGTGATTTTTCCTCGCGTTGAGGTTTTCCACGTATATCTTGTGTCTCGCACTTTCTTTCCGTTTTTCATTACGCACCATTATTTGTCTTTGCGATTTCTGTGATTCATTGTTCCCAAGATCCGTAGGGCGTTGTGAGGTTTCGAAAATCCTAACATGTCCCTCTCGTTTTTTTAGAGAAGTTATGAGAAGTTGCGAGTTCTTCTAACATAATACAAGTTCTAGCGTCGCAGATTGTAAAATTCGAAGGGTTTCATTGTTACACCTATTATAAGAGGGTGTTCAACTAAGGGTGTTTTTAAAATAAACTGGCTTTTCACGGTTTTTTTTTTTTTTTTGTGATGTATTGTGAGAATGACCGGTTTTTGGAATAAACTGTTTTTTGTTAGTGGAACACCCTAGTCTAGCACAGTAAAATTTAGGATCATGATCTAATAAGGACTCCCTTAACTTAAAATGGTGCGGAACTCATGGATCGGGGTCGAATCTCGATGATCCCAATTGCTCAATGTGTTTAGAACGTGTTTTTAAGGGTCACCGCGAGGAATCGCCCAAAATAAAAAATACCTGGAAGGGCTTCATCCGAGCATTTTTTCGATAAAATGACTAGTACTGCTTCTTGGTTTCATGTGTTGTTTTCTCATTATTAAATCCTCTCTCTCTCTCTCTCTCTCTCTCTCTCTCTCTAAAATACCGGTGTAGGTCGCCATAACGGTATCAGTTGCGATGTCGCAGTTTTTGGGCGCGTAACTGTATTGGTGACTCAGAGCGTGAATTTTCTGAAATTTCTTACGATAAGTAGGAAAAAATAACCGATATCTATGTTTTTTGTTTCAGAACCATATTTGTTGAGGTTTATAATGTGGACGATTATATATATTTTTGTAGCGAATCGCATATGTTTCATGTTTTTGAGTTTACAGCAGTTCTAAAAATTGATTTTATATGAAGTTATGTGTTCCAAAATTTATATTTCATTCAGTACGTTTGGCAAAAAGAAGAGATAAGGACTTATGATAAATTATACTCCAGTAATTACATACTTCAAACCACACAAAGCAATTAGCCTAAAGTATCTCACATGACAACCAATTAGCTACTATAGGGAAGAACATGACATAAAATTCACCAGCAATAATGACCTTCGTTAGGTAAACCCAAAGAATCTCCAAACACATACTAAAATTAATGCTACAGCTCACAAAAATATGAAGATAAAAAACAAACTGCCGGTTGAGTTTTCGCTATTGACTAAACTGTATTTTCAGTGATTTCAGTATTTAGTCCAAAAAATTTATTATTCAAGACTAGTCATTTCTCCTTACTAAATAGACTAAATTGTAGTATTTTTTTTTTAGTGAAAATGAGTTGTCTTTTGTCATTAGCCAAAACCCACCCTAACTCCATTTATTTTTCGTGCGTGCACGCTCATGTGACTATGAGAGAGAGACTTGTAAGCGTAACGCGGGGTTGAATATGAGCATGGTCGGCTAAGGCCTTTATGCATTGATCTCGGTTCATATGAAGAAGCAAACACCTTTCTATAAGATGCTGAATCTGCATTAATATTCATTTCACAATATTACGACTCAAAACTAGGGCTGAGCAGAAAACCCATCAAACCGTGAATCCAGTCCAAACCGATTCAAACCGATTGATTTGGTTCGGTTTTTAGTAGCTTGGTTTGGTCCTGGTTTTAAAAAATTAGAATCCGTATTCAATGGTTTGGTTTGTGGATTTGCGTTTATGGTTCTGGTTCCAATCCGATCCGAACCGTATTTTAATGGTTTGGATTGGTTTGGTTCTATTCCTTTTGTGGATTGGTTTGGTTCTCCAATTTCATAATCAGTAAGTATTGGTTTGGTTTTTGGTTTACTACAAAACCGAACCAATCCGGTCCATGCTCACCCCTACTCAAAACACACACACACAGAGAGAGAGAGAGAGAGAGAGAGAGAGAGAGAGAGAGAGAGAGATACCATGCGAATGTAGGTATGAGGGGGGCAATGCAAACAAGGGTGATCATGTTTATAATACATAGTTTCTTAATTCTATAAAGAAAATGGACAACATAAGAGGAAGGAAATGGGAAAGCAAACAAAAAACCTATACAAAAAGAAAAAGTGCAAGAGAGGAAGGAAGGATAGATATTTGGTGGTATACTGTGGACGGCGCCACGCGGAAAAATGGGTTTTGATTTAAAGAAACGAAAACGAAAAATGAGTCGCCACCCGGGATTTATTTAGAAAATGATTTTTTGTACCCGAGAAACCATTTAAAAATAATCGATGACTCTCGTGCCATTTTGGAAAAATTTTGGTCTGTGAAAAGATTCTTTTTGGATTCGGGAGCCAGGTTACGGACGGGGAATGTTTTGTTTAAAGGCACCCCGCTCGCCTGGGAAATTTCTGGTCTTTACTAAATATTTGTGGAATTTTTAGAAAACATTTTATTGTTAAACTTTGACAGATAATCAAGCAAATTGCAAAATAATACTAATAATCAAGACTTTTTGAAACCATAACAAAAATACTCCCTCCGTCCCAATTTGTTCTGCCTGTTTCCTTTTTTGGGCGTCTCAAAAAATTGTTTATATCTTTTAATCTATAATGCTTTTTATATTCAATATGGATCTTGTTTGATGGATCACAATTAATTTTGTTAAACAAAGATTTCGAAATCGTAAAAAACATTATAAATTAAAAGATATAGACAATTTTTTGAGAGGTCTGAAAAAGGAAACAGGCAGAACAAATTGGGACGGAGGGAGTAAAAAACAAGTAAAATGACCTAATAATAATAAGAAGGAAGTTAAGGGGTGAAAATGTAATAAAACTATTTACAGAAGTACGAAAACAGAGCCTAAACAGGGGAGAAACAGAGCATCACTTTTGTCCACAAAAGGGGACCGTATGGTTCATAGGTCTAGTCGTACGGCTAGCACGTGGTGGCCGTACGGTTCATTTCCTTTTGGTATTTTGAAAATCTTTGTTTCGTGAACAGAAGCTCGATTTTATTTGTGAAACTGATTTTCTTTGCCAAAATCACTTCTGGAACTTGGGTAGATTCCCGAAAACACGATAAGTAAGAGAAATGTACCTCTGAATGAGGTCTGTACCGTGCGATCATAGAGGAAATTGCCCGATACGAACCCGGGAGGTTAGTTTTTATTGAAAATTGATCACTCGAGCCTAGAAATGGTTACCGGAACTATTCTTGACCGAGGAGATCCCCTCGGAGAGCCAAGGTTAAGGAACCCGACTTAGACACACGTTTATACCTTCGGAGTTGCGAACGGAGTATGAAAACTTTGGGTTTTTCGGATATGAGCTTTGGAAAAGATGTTTCGTGTGATTTCTGGACTACTGGAAATTCAAGAATGAAATAAAGAGAAGGGTTTTGTGGTATATGATTATACTGGAGGTGTGACTGTGGGTTTTTCGCTCGCGGTCGGACGATTCACGGGTAATAGCTTGCTGATAATCTCACCGGTAAATTTTTCACTGTGTGTTTTGGAGGAGGAGAGGGTAGATATATATAGGCAAGAAGATGTAGGAAATCATGCAAACGATTCGGAGATATGATGAGATTCGATACGAATCTCTGCGCGCCGGATTTTCTGGGATTTGTCATCAAAGTTAGCCGTACGGCTAGGGTGAATGGACCGTACGGCTATGGAGAGTAACCGTACAGCTAAGATGAATTTCTCAATCAAAAAGGTAGCTGTACGGCTACCTTTAACAACCAAACTTTGTGGGGCCGCCCCGGGTGCTACAGAACTCCGTTTTGCGCATGGTTGGTACCGTTGGAAACTTGTTAAGTCTACTTTCTAATCCAAGTAGTTTGAACATAAAATAATTTGTACATCAAAAGTTATGACGATTTTACTCTTAGGTGGTCGGAAAAAGAGTTGTTTTTGTAAAATCCTCATATCCTCCTCATTTCAAAACGGATTTAGACATATTATATATCAAAAAAGAGGGTTTTTAATGTACTAGAAGATAGTGTTGGGTAGGGTTTGTGTTGAAGAGATTTTCCTTGGGTTTCGAGGATAAAGCGTTCTGTTCTGAAGCTTCCGAAGTATATTATGATCTTTTTCATCATTGGGGACTTTAAAGATGTCTCCGGAGTTCCAAATTGGGGTGTCTACATATACATATATGCATAGATACATACAATATAAAGATGTGTGATTTGAAGAGTAAATGATTGAAGATGATTGATCGATCAGTGTAGTACTCCATCAGTGAAAATGAGTTGTCTTTTGTCATTAGCCAAAACCCACCCTAACTCCATTTATTTTTCATGCGTGCGCACGTATGTGACTATGTTAGAGAGAGAGAGAGCTGTAAGCGTAACACAGGGTTGAATACGAGCATGGTCAGCCAGGGCCTTTATGCATTGATCTCGGCTCATATGAAGTAGCAAACACCTTTCTATAAGATGTTGAACCTGCATTAATATTCATTTCACAATAATACATAGTTTAGCGAGAGAGAGAGAGAGAGTTACTTTTATGGATTTTGAAAAGGTAATCTAATCCGTTGCTTGTTGCTTTTGATTGACCACAAATTTATGTATGTGATCAAATTTAAGCTAAGGTACATACGTACTTGATCCCTTATCTCTTTAAAATAAAGATGAGGTGAATCCTCCTCGATCTTGTTTGGATTTGTTGTGCTCTTTTGGCCCTTAGATATCTGCAGATAACAAACCAGTACTAGATTCACTGATCGATCAATCATCTTCAATCATTTACTCTTCAAATCACACATCTTTATATTGTGTGTATTTATGCATATATGTATACCACCAAATATCTATCCTTCCTTCCTCGCTTGCACTTTTTCTTTTTGTAGAGGTTTTTTGTTTTGCTTTCCCATTTTTCCTTCCTCTTATTTTGTCCATTTTCTTTATAGAATTAAGAAACTATGTATTATGAACATGATCACCCTTGTTTGCATTGCCACCCTAGCTCATACCTACATTCGCATGGTACAATCATCGTTGGCCTATTTGTTGGGTCCTACAGTCTTCAAGTGCCTTCAATGAGGGAACAGTGGTCCACTATTAATGGAGTATAGCTAGCTATGCATGTAGTGCATGAAACGAATTGATTTTACCAACTATAGTTTCCTTCTTACATCTTGAATAATTTTTTAGGCAAAAACTCTGCGGGTACATCACTTGGTGTACACTAAATTAACTCCGAATTGTGTAGGACAAACTCGAGGTCTCATACAAATAATCAAAGTCGTTTAATTTATTTAAACGATGTTTTTAAGAGCTAGGTTGGTCGATTTCTGAATGAATTGATTTTGTTTTTTTACGAAGGCAAATAATGTCTTGAACAAAGTGAACAAGTCCAATTATTGGTGTGAAACATCAAAATAGGTGCCACATAATATGGTGTACATTGTACATTAATGAATGGTTACCAGGTGGCAGTGCCTGAGCACATATCCCGGCCATCTAAAACTATTTTGGACAGTTCAGATTTCTCCCAAACCCTCTCTCTTTCTCTCTCTCTAAAATTCGGACAGTCCAACACATTTTTCGGCGGCCGAGATGCGCGCTGGGTACGACTTCATGATACCCACAAAATCCCTAACTCCGATTACAGAGAGAATCTTTAAATTTGGATATGTCACTTTTATTTTTAAGGTTGATGTATTGCAATTTGAAATCTTAAAATTTTGGCTCGTACCAAATCCCTCCTCTCCAATCTTGATGTCAAATTTGGAAAGTCTATTAAGAAACACTTTGCACAACAATATTCACAACATGTCATGGTGGCACTATATCATTGGTAATGAATGAGATGTCATTTTACGTTGTCCAATAATACGTACAGTGTTATCTCTGTATGTTGTGGCATATTAATTGTTGTGCAACATGTAGTGTTAGTAGCATCCCTCTGTCGAATTTCCTCTCATGACCTAATTAGAAAATCCGAAAAGACAAGATATCACTTTTATATTTAACGCCTGTTGGTAATTTTAATTAAAGCAAATCGACCTTAGCCAAATTCATGTTGAAGCCAAGATTCGAGAGATTTATGCTGCCTTTTTTGATAGGTAAAGCTCTACGCGCGAGAATTCGACTCCCTCGTTGGAGATGCTCTAATATCTGCCAAGTTTGTCAATTCCAGGTACGTTTCGGTCTCATGATTAATAGCCAATGGCAGACCTTTAAACTCACAGTAGTGGGAGCACATAGTATTAGTTTTGGTAACGAAATGGAAGTGTAGAAATGGTACCTTGTTACTTCCGCTAAGGAATATTACCCCTATATATAAGTTACAAAAGTGAAATATTAGCTCTGTTTGAATAAACTTAACCCGTGTGTTCATCATTTCGTAAAATATTAGTATTTTTTGTATAAATAAAGTTAAGATAGTAGATATTGGTGACTATGTACGTAACTTTGCGTTATGGTTAACAGAAAGTGATGTGTTGGAACAAAAAGATGATGTAAAAATGTAAGACTCTAAGAATAGTTTGGTTGGCTTCTTGTTGGTTAAGGTGTTTTTTTATTTCCTTCGGTTCTTGTTGGTTTGGTTGGTTTCTTGCATTCCTTATTTTTAGATTTCAGGAGGCATTTTGTCGGTGTGCCCATTGGTCCATTTAATATTTATATTCTTTTTTCAAAGGTTAATGAAATTCTTTTCATTTCTTTTGCTGAGCAAAAAAAAAAAAAACACTCTTAAGAAATAGTTTGATGAACATAAAAAAAAAACAAAAAAAGGTATGTAGTAGTTTTATTTCAAGAATATCCAATATTTCTTAGGTGTATTTGTATACAAAAACATATCTATCTTATTTAACAAAATTGAGTGGGGGCCGTGCCCGAGTGCCCCACTGCCCTACCTCGGTCCGTCCCTGATTATTTACTTGATTTTTTTGGGGGTAAATAATTTTTTATTTACTTGTTTGCTGAAAATTAGAACGTACTTTTCATAGAAATAGTGGAATGCTGTATATTTAAAGTTGGTATTTGATAATATTTCACCACACTAACATATATGTCATTATAGTGTCCATTTCTTATTGACTGGTAAATCTCAGAGTATTCGTTACATAACTTCTATGAAAGTCGCATTATCACATACTAATATTCTCAGAGGAGTAGCAGGGTCCAGAAAAATTTTGCCCGAAAACATCCAGGAAAGATAAATGGACGCCTTAGATTCACAATTTATGGATCTAAGCCGTCTATTTTTCTTTCTTAAACGTTACCGGTAAATGTTTTCATTGACCTTAACATTTTCGATATTCTTACATATGTGTGGTGTGATTTTCCCCGATTTGTGTACTGACGTAGTGACGTATTCAAGCTAGCTTTCTGAGTCAGCCCTGTGAGCTTGGGAATTTGATTTGGGCCGAGCTCTTCCATAGGCTTCTATAGTCTTCACGCAGTTGGGCTTGGCCTGAAGATAGTATGGAATCCATACTATGGATTGTCGGTTTGCTCAACTGGATAAATATAATTTTTTTTTGGGCCAGGCGATAAGTTTTTTTCGTCATTCGTCAATCCTGAGATGCAGCGTGGGACATGAGAGCATCCAAGTAGGGGTTGCACATGGTCTGGATTGGACCGGTTCTCTAGAAATCCAGTTACTAGACCATTCTGACCGGTTCTAGAAAATTAAGAACCAAAACCTAACCAATACACATGTAAAACCTGTCCAGATCCAAACCGCAAAACCGGACCGTTTTTGTTCGATTCTGGTTCTACCCCATTAAGGAACACTTTATCACAACACATGAATTCAAAAAATTATTTAGAATTTAGAGCACCAAAACAATATAAAATAAATAAATAATTATAGGATTTTATAACATTTGAAACCAAATATGGTCCACATCACCCACAAAGTACTTGACAATGTACTACCAATAAAACAATTCCAAAAATTGATGAAAACAACCAAATAAAAAAGTAGTTTCAACAAATAATAGAATAGTCTAAAAATGAGAAAACAATTTAAACAACATGTCGTGAAGTGTAGCAATCGTGAAATTAAGGTGGAACCAAAAAGCATTGAGATTGATAATTTGCCAATTTGGTATTAGTAGATTATAATAATATATTAAAAACTTCTTAGCAAAATAGATTTTTACTCTAAATAGACATAAAAGAATACCTTACTGGAAAAAAATATCAACTTACCAAATCAAGATACATAATTTTGTATATTAATAATTTAAAATATGCAAATTAATTTAATATGTATATGCTATACGGTCCGGTTCGGTTCTAACTGTGGTTCTTAAACTAAGAACCAGTAACCGAACCATAATTACTGGTTCTTAGTTTTTTAGAACCATAACCGGACCAATGAGCGGTAGAACCTAACCAAATAGACCGGTTCGGTATGGAACCATAATCGGTTTGGCGGTTATATCGGTTTTCTTGTGCACCCCTACATCCAAGAGTTCTATCGCATGAGCTAGCCACCACTTGCGACCAGACGATAGTTTTTTTTTTTTTGCCATTCTACAAAGAGCCGAGGGGCACAAAAATAGTACAACAGACAGCTGATGGAGTTAGGTTGATAAGAGAACGATTAAAATTGCACAAAGCCGACAAAAGAGTTATGCGGATAAGCGAAGACGGGAATTGGAGTTTGCGGTTGGTGACATTGTATTTCTTCGTGTTTCGCCATGGAAAGGTGTTGTTCGGTTCCAAAAGATAGGGAAGTTGGCTCCAAGATACATTGGACCATATGAAATAGTTGAGAGGGTGGGAGTTACAGCTTATCGATTGGCGTTACCGGTTGAGTTGACTCGATTACATGATGTTTTTCATGTCTCTATGCTTCGAAAGTTTGTAGGAGATCCATCATTCATTTTGGGTTCTGAACCGTTGGAACTTTGTGAGGATATGTCCTACGAGGAGACACCAGTTGAGATTCTAGATCGGAAGGAGCAAGTGTTACGCTCTAAGGTGATACCATATGTGAAAGTGTTGTGGCGGAATCACAAAGTTGAGGAGGCTACGTGGGAGGGCGAGGAGTTCATGAAACAAAAGTACCCACATTTGTTTCTAGACAAATAAATCTTATTTCGGGACGAAATTTCCTAAGGGTGGGAGAGTTGTAATACCCGTCCCGGATAAATAGAGTTTAATTTGCATTTTTAAGTTAATTTTGTGATATGGGCTAAAACCGTTAGAACTAATAGTTGGAGGGTTAAACTGTAGTTTAGGGGGTTAAGAAAATATCTTCAATGTTATTGTTCCTGGTTGTTGTCTTCATCATCAGAGAGTTAGAGAAAAAGAGAGAGAGACGTAGAAGAAAAGAAGAAGGAGAAACAAAGGGGAAAACTAGAGGGTTTGTGCTAATTGTTTGAAATTGAAGCCTTAGGTAACTCTTGTTTCTTTGTGCTTGAATTCTTTAGGTTGTTGTTGATTTCATGTCATGGATGGGTTAATTTCAGTTGGTTTATGGTGTTGAGTTTCGTTCTTGAAGTTATAGAACTGATTATTTCGTGGGTTTGGTTGTAACCCACTGTTGGAGTTTATGAATCAGGATTCTGACCTGTTTTGACAGAATTATTTCGGGTACTTAGAGAGCTTCTGAATTTCTGATATTTTTACAATAGATACCCATGGATGTCTAGTATTTTGTGTAAAATGTTCACAATTTTATTCGAGGTACAGGAAATATTAAAATTGTTCTACCGAGCTGCTGTCGTGAAATTCGCAATGCAGAGAGTACTGTCATATCTTACGAAAACGGCTATAATTTTGTGTAGGAAGCTTGGAATTTCAATCCGTCTTTTGATTATGAAACTAGACTCGTATACCTACGTGAATATGTATAGCTTGTGCCTTAGTTCCTGCCAGGTTATAGCAGTTTTCAATTCAAAGTTGATGGACTTGCTGAAACTGCAGATTCGTGTTACTTTTTGCGTAATTTCGAACAAGCATAACTTGGTCATCCGGACTCCGAATGGGGCAAGTTTTATGTCTAAAATTATGTACTGAAAGTCTACTTTCTAATGGTGGTGGTCTCATGGCCTAATTCAGAAACCATGGAAAATGATAGCCCGGATACGATGGGTTGGTTGTCATATTTCATACCGGTTTTGGAGTGTTGTTGTATCTTAACTTGTCTTCAATTGTGGTGACCTTATAAGTTGTTTATGTTACATCGTTGTCTTTTTATTGTATGTGAGACATTTGTAGAAGCTCATAGACTAATATTGGTTGGTTTGTGGCTAGGTAAAGAGCCGGTCATTCGAGAGGTGTCAAAACCATAGTTTGGCATACTTCGGTCGATTCTCAGGTGAGTGTGTTTGACATAATTATGCTCAATGAAGTATAATCGTGATGATGATGTGTTGTTGTAAGATGAATGTATATCATGCTAATAAAGATGTTTTAGCTGATGATATGCATGATTGATGTGTGTGAAAAATGGTATCTGCGAAGGGGCTGTGGATTGGGTTGCACCGCGAGTACGTTGTACCGCCTAATTACCGGTGATAACGAACGGGGTGTGCTCCCATAGTGACCTAGGATACATAGGATGTGGCAGACGTGTCACTTGCATGTGCTTGTTATATACTTGATGTTGATTTAATGGTCATTTATGTTATATTTTATTGAACATTCTCTATATCTCACACACTTTGGCTTCCCTTTGATTGCTAGATAGCAGGTGGCTTTTGAGTGGGTCCACTACCGGTGATGTGTTGGAGTCTCCTTTTGGGCTAACCTCGAGGACTTGTTAGCCAAGTTGGTTTGTTTATTTGTCAATCTAGTAGTAGTTAGTAGTTGGGTTGCAGCTAAGGATATTTGATTACTTGAACTGCATGGGTTGTAATTAAGTTTTGTTGGTGACTTGACGTTTGAGACTATGGTGTGACATTTACACTTTAATTTTTATATTAGAAGTCTTCCGCTGTGTTGTATTCTGATGAGATTGTTGGGTATTGGAATGCCACGTGTCCGCACCGACTCGGGCCTACAACGGGTGTCTTTTGCGGGGCGGGGCGTGACAATATACATCAGTGGGGGATTAGCGAGGGAGTTAGTAAGTTAGTCCTGAGGGGAGTCTAGAGCTTATCCACAACCCTCTATCCCAAATGCATTTGCCGAGGCTCGAACCTTGGTTCCCTTGTGAGAGAATCAGGTGATAACCGCTAAGCTACAAGCCCTTGGTTACAAGACGATAGGTTAGAGTGGCAATTTTATGTTTAGCGGAGTACATTTTCGTCTGACATTAACCATTCGAAGATTAAGAAATGTATACAAGTATAAACCAAAGTTGAAGAGGTTGAAATGTATAAAAGTATGGATTTGGGGTTTCCAGATCTGGACTCTTGACAATGACGGCGGCGGCAACGGTGGGTGACAGCTCCGACGATTTTTTTGTCGTTAGTTTGTAGGTGGTTTTGGCCTGCTGTTTTGAGAGCCGGTGGTTTGTTGTTTTGGTTGTACTATTTGTCGGTTTTGGAACGGTGGTTTTGATTAATATATTTCTATCTCTTCACCAAAAAAAAAGCACTATACTAAGACAAATTGTTTTAATCGTATTTTTTTTTAACATTTTGGATATATCTCATCCAGAAGAATGGTAATACTAGGGTCAGTTCTTTAAACCGCATGCCAAATGTTTAGTCAAACTTCTATTCTTGTCATCGTCTAGAAAAGAAATAAAAAAGTGCTCCTTTCTAAGAGTATCTCCAAGCCACTCACCTTTTTTTTCATCAAATTTTGCTTTTGATGACCTATGTGACAATTTGATGCCTTATTTTTGTTGTTTTCAAAATTGTGATTCCAACCCACTCTACAAATACTTATCCATTAAAATTCCAAGTGATCATTGTAAATTATCAAAATATCATAAAGAGATATTTATTGTTACACATTACTTATCCATTTCTATTCTAACTCCTGAGATCTCATTCGAGCTAAAAAGGGCTTTTTTTCTCGTAACAAAACTTATCCATTTCCCACTCTAACTCCAGATCACATTTGAGCTAAAAAATTGGAATTTTTCCCTCATTTCGAATCAAACTTTTTTCCTAATCTTTTGTCAAACAAAACTTTGGTATTCACATAGCATTGCTTGGTCACACCACTTTGGTGTCTGTTTTCAATTTGAGCAATACAACCACAAAATTTGTTGGTTGCATGTTGAATCTTCGACCAATGATGCATTAGTGATTTCTCAGCTCGATCACTTGTAAATATCTTGTATTTGTGGAAATACTCCACCACTCGTGCCCACAAACTTTTTCTGTTTCATTCGTTCCCATGCACGACATCCAAACTAGTGTTAAGCCAAGACTCTACAAGTAGAGTATCTTCATCCATAGAGAACCCATCACCACATTCTTTTTAGCACTGCTCTCTACTTGATTGACAAATTGGGATGATTGAGCAGGAAATTGTGACTGTTGACCGGTAAATTGAGAGGATTGAGCTAAAAATTGTGACTCATGCCCAATGAATTGAGAAAATTGATTAGGAAGTTGTGACGATTGATCCAAATATTGTGAATTATACCCACAAAAATTATAGTCTTGTTGGTTTTGGGAATCCATGACTTAATTGGAAAAAAAAAAACTCAAACAAAAACAATGAATATTTATATAAAAAATATAGGCTTATCAATTGGAGAATTCAGATTTTAAATACAATAGATGAGTTCAATCTTCAAATAGGGATGTTGAGTTCAAACTTTAAATATGGTGGTTGTTTCAACAGCAACATGCCAACGGGAAATGGATAATAACGTAAAAGATTTTTTTTATTATAGCAAATAATTTGATGACTCACTATATTTGATGAGGGAGGAAGGGTCACCAATTTTGGTGTTCTCTTTTGATGTGTGGGTTGCAGCAGTGTTTTTTAACATTACTCATCAAAAAACTTAAAATTTAGTATTTGATGAGTGGGTTGGAGATGCTCTAAAGATTATTTTTTGGTTGTCCTCTCCAGACTTTAGTCCATCAAATGATCAATTTGTCCATCAAATGATCAACTTGCGAATCCAGTTTAAGTGGTTTTTGAGCCGGCTTCTTCAGTATTTACTTCAATGATCATATTCATGTTTTAGCGATTGTTGAGAATATCAATCATGTCATAAATCACATCAAGTGGTCGCGTGATATCTTTCGATATGATTATAAATAATATTTATCTTGTTACAAATGATGTCTGATGAATTGTTGCAATAATTTTCTCTTTCATGTCTTTTGAGATTATATCCAATTATATCTAATTTACTTAAGGGGGAGTTAATTACACATTCTACACAAATAATATCATTATGATTTCATCCTATGAGATTTGAATACTTATGATTCCATCCTGAAATTCAAATAAACCCCAATACACCATTTCTCTCTCCTAATTTTCCTAATATTTCTCTCCTGATTTTCCTAATATTTCTCGCTATTAATTTCCTAACATTTCTCTCTTCTAATCTTTCATAATTTATCTCTCTCTCTCTCTCTCTCTTCCCCTATCTTGAAAAATCTCTCTCTTTCCTAATCTTATAATTTTATCTCCTAATCTTTTTAAATCTTTCTCTTTCCAAATATTCTCTCTCCTATTGTTCTCCCACCTAAAATCTCAAAACAAAATTGAAAATAAAAAAACTTCTCTTGACATGAAAAATTTCTTATGACAACGAACATAGTAAACATGATAAACTAGTGAACCATCTTAAACTATGTAAAACAAGTGATAAATTAATTAACCATCTTAGACTACGTAAAAAAAATGATAAATTTAAAACAATTTTCAGCATACGAATAACCTATACATGATATAATGAACATCTTTTAGTCTACGTAAAAAACATGATAAATTAAAGAACCATCTTAGAGTATGTAAAAAACATGATAAATTAAAAATAATTTTCACCATACAAATCACCTATACATGAAAAATTAATGAATCATCTTAGACTATGTAAAAAACATGATAAATTAAAGAACCATCGTAGACTATGTAAAGAACATGATAAATTAATAACGAAAAATATAGAAAACATGATAAATTAATGAATCATGTCTACTGTACGAATCACCTACCACCGTACAAAATACATCACTCACCAAGAAACATGGTGAATCAACTGACATGGTAAAACAATCAACCATGAAAGTTGCAAAAATTATGAAGGTCATGAAACATTGAATTAGAAAAACAATACCGTTTTTAGCAAGATCTGAAACCCACTACCACTATACAAAAATACATCATAGTCAAGTGAATCAAATCATCGAGTCACCAACCACCACCGTAATTGATTTTTCTGTCGCCGTCGATTGATTTGTCGTTGTCGGGTTCGTTCTTTTGAAGGGTTACTCGTTGGATTTTTTCGTCGCCGTCGAATATAGTTCAGCCAACAATCCCAAAAAATTCTCCTCTCGATTCCCACTTGTCACTTTCCCAAAATTCCAGAAACCTTCGTCATCTACAACCCAAAACGTGAAAACTTTTAGGTTTTCATTCATAGACAAACAAGGGAGAGAGAGAGAGAGAGAGAGAGAGAGAGAGAGAGAGAGAGAGAGAGAGAGAGAGAGAGAGAGAGAGAGAGAGAGAGATTGCTTACCTTGAAAAGCAACTGAACCCTCCCATTTAGGGATGTGATAATCCCATCCATTTGGGCAAAAGTTGAAACAGTTATTCGATTGATTTATCCCTTTAAATTTTGGAAATCAAGTACTTGCGTGGGAATGCAAACTAATTATGGAAATATTATTAATAAATTACTTTTAATGTAAATATTTTATGAAAATATAATTGATATCCCGGATATTTAGGAACCCATAAAGTGGTTCCGTAAAACTAATTAAGGAAATATCTAAGTATAAGATAGACAATATAAGATAAATAATAAAATTAATAAGGGCACACTGGTCCGATTATCAATTTACAGAATGAAATCTTCATCTTGTTCGATTGGGTTTTCTGCAACCCAGTTCTCAAGACCTCTGGTACTTTTTTGACAACCTTCATTTACAACCGGTTGTACATGGGCCCTCGTTGCTACATTTTTCCATGGTATTTTTTCCAACCATGCTATAGGCACCGATGGTTCACGCACAAATGGGATATCGATGGCCCTTTTGGGTCTCACACAAATAATCCGAGCCGTTTATTCTTCTTAAAATAATATTTTGAATAGCCAAATCAAAAATCAGCTCAAGCTGACACGCGTAACTGGTTGATCCGAAAATCCCCCATTTCATTCAAAATGATTTTAAATAAAATGGAGTGTTTTTGGATCAACCATTTACGCATATCAAATTGAGCTGATTTTTTTTACGGGAACACTCGAGAAATTATTTTAAGACTAATGAACGACTCGGACTATTCGTGTGGAACCCAAAAGTAGGTCTCACATGTCGCAATACGCATATGGTGCATAAGGCATTGGTACATAGGATTTATTGGAAGACGAAATAGGACAAGAGTCCTTTTGTTACTTTAACAACTTTTTTTTTTCCATCGGACTTTTCGGACACTCTGGTACAGAAATCCCACGGAAACGAACAGGGTTTTTAGAAAGGGAAAACCTATGGGTACACCTTTTTAATGTACACCAAATGGTACACCAAATGGATCCCACATAAATGATCGGAACTGTTCAATATTTTTAAAATGTTTTTTTAAGGGCCTCTGTAAAACATTAACTCATTTTAACACCGGTAATGACTCGATTGATTCTGCGCCCAATTTACTGACAGAAAATTGGGCAAATAATCGATTGAAACCTTACCGATATTAGAATGAACTAATTTTTTACAGAGATCCTTAAAAAAATATTTTAAAAATATTGAGCGGCTCTGATCATTTGTGTGTGACCCATTTTGGATCCCACAGAAGAGGTGTACATTTGGTGTACACTAAAATAGTGTACCCCTGGCATGACTCTTTTAGAAAAAAGTTATCAAAACTGGTTTTTGAAGACTCAAACGAACACGCCTCTTAACTATTCAAATCTCATAGGATAGAATCATAAGGAAATTTTTTGTACATGATACATATTTAAATTTCTCTTAACTTAGGGAAATTTTTGGTATAACCAATGTTCTCATGAGTGGGGTTTTGTTAACAAAACCTATTGGTTGAAATGTTGTAGACCCCACCATAGAGTGATGTCATGTTTACCAAAAAGTGTATTGCAGAGGTAAGCATGACATCATTTTGTGTGGGTCCTATACCATTTCAGCCAATAGGAGGGAGGGTTTTGTTCATCTTCTTTTAAGGAGGGTGAACAAAATTGCACTCTGTTCTCACAATCTCAAAAAAAAAAAAAAAAAAGGGTTCCGATCATTAGGCACATCCCCGTCCCCGAGACAAAGCCTCCAAGGCATTGGACTTTCTGTAAGAAAAATTTAAAACTTCGAGAGCCCCCAAATTTTATAGGATGCTATAATTAGAAAAATTAGGCCATGAATAAGTCAGCGATGGTATCTGTTTTACATTTGTACTAAACGAGATAACATGAAAAATTGATTATGTTAGCATAACTACTTTATTGCTAAAGCCAATAAAAAAAAAAATTATTGCTAAAAATGTGTAAAAACTAATACTATTAATTCCAGTGATACTTTTAAGTTTTTGTAATGAAATCACTTTTGAAATTTTATCTAGTTTTATTGATTTGTCATTTAGTTTTTTTTTTTCGTAAAAATTGCAAAAAGAGACCCAATTTTGATACTCGTTGTTGACCCACAAATTTCGATCATCTATAGACTAAAGAGGATTATCCAACTCAACGCCACCACCATCTTTATTGAACAAGTCACCAATTCTTCCAGCTGGACAATGCTTTGGATTTTGGGTTCCCGCCAGTATTATAGTAGTTTCCTAATCGTAATTTGTCTATTGTGGGAGAAAATTTTGGGTGCAAAGTGCAAACAGGGTATGGGTGGAGAAAATTTTGGGTACGGGGAGGGTACCACGTGGTACCCTCTCGGCAAATCCGAGCTCTCCAACAATGTAACCAAATGTCCGGATTGAAAGTGCGGTCTGAATTTTTTTAAAAATGAAAAAGAAAAGAAAAAGTGCATTTCAATCCGGACCGTCTGATGCATTTTCGGTCGGCCCGGATATATTGGTGACGTGGTGCCCCTTCGGCGCATCCGGACCGTCCAAAAATGTATCGGACGGTCCGCACTTTTTCTTTTCTTTTTCATTTTCTCCTATTGTGGACTGGGATTTTTCCATTGGTTATTCCAATAAGAAAATAATTTGATACTAAAATCTCTTCATCTAATCCAACCACATACAGTTAGATATATAGTAAATTAATTGTGGATTCCAACGTCCTCCTCATTGTTCCACCCGCCAATTTTGCCCGCCAACTTCAACTACTCCGACGTAGGACCCACCGTCTGCAGCTCAGCTAACTCGGCATCTTTTTCTGGCTTCCTATTCAATTCTTGTCGATGGGCCGACCAACATGTATAGTCTGCTTGACATTACTTTTGAAAAAGGAGATTTTAAATAATCCCTCTGTCTCTGTTCAAAAAATATATATACTTCGTTTGTCCCAAATTATTTGTCTTATTCAAATAATTTTTAATTATTTAAAATATTTTTAGTGATTTTAAAAAAAAATTATAATATAAATAATTGAGATTTAGTAAATAGGATCATAATAAATTTTTTATTTGAAAGATATGAACAATTAAAAAATTTACATTGGAAAATCCGATAGGACCAAAAATTTGGGACGGATGGAGTATTAGATACTTAGGGGGTGTTCCGCTAACTTTGGTTTTTTGACTTTTTTATGTGAGAGCTCGAAAAACGCATAGCTTTTTGTAGTTTTTTATGTGATGTATTGTGAGGGGATGACATGTCTCGAAAAGCGTAATAAGCTGGCTTTTGATTTTTTGAGTTAGCGGAACGGGGCCTTAATTAAAAATAATACACACTCTAGTGTTCTTTTTACACTTTTTAATACACTTTTTACAAGTTTCAATGCAGCGGGGTTAGTGGGAAAGTTTGTTAGTGGGTTAAACAACTAAATGGGGTTCGATATCTCTTCATACACTCAAACTCCAGACCTCTCCCTTGACAAGCAAGGCCCGGGTACAACCAGATGATGGGCTATGCTAGCGATGTTGATAAGTGCACTGTGTGCACACCTATGAAAGCAAATGGGCTGGTTTCACGTCAACTCGTGCCTAGTAGACTGATTTTAGAATTTTTCTTTAAAAAAAATTAAATTAATAATTAAAAATTCAAAACAGATTATTTTGTTAGAGTACTTCTTTCTCTTAACTCTTTTTTTCCAAGTTTAGTTTATCTTTTTCAAGAGTTAAATTCTTTGATCGAAATTTTTAAAAATCACTGGTAACGAAATTAGTTTATCGTCTAAAAAATAGTTAATTTAATTCAAACTCCGCTTTAAATTCCCGAAACTACCCGTTCTTTGTTTGTTATTTCAATTTTGGCAAGTTGTACTCTTCCGTTATTTAGTTTGTTTGATGATGTTTATATACTTTAAATAGTCCCCCAGAGAGAAATGGAGGGAGAGGCTGTGAAGTGCGAGGGAGAAGACACTCCCTAGGGTTTCTCCTGGCGGCCATCTCACTCCCCCTCTCCCACCACCCTCTTCCATCTCCTTCCTCCTCCTGCTTTCCTCTATTGCACCCCACTTGGTTTTTAAGAACCCCCATGGCGGCAGATCTTCTCTCCTCTTCCATTGGGCGGCCGAAACCCAATCTTTGGGCAAAGGGGGAGCCGGATCTGGGGTTTCCAGATCCGGTCTTCTATCATCGGCTGCGGCGGCGGTGGAGGCTCCGATGACTTCTTTGTTTTTGTTTTTTTGGTATTTTTTTTTCTTTGTTTTTTTGCTGTTTTTTCTTTGTTTTTTTTTTGGTTTTTCTTTTGTAGATTCTTTTGGTAGATTGTATTAGGGATTCGATTTGTTGGGTTGAATGGAGCTTCTATCTTTTGGCTAAAAAAAATAGTCCCCCTTAAATAGAGGATTCTTTTCATGACGTAGTTGTTTACTAGGTGAATACATTGTTCAGTCTCTGAACTATTCCATTTATGTTTACTTCGTCCATAAGTCATCAATGGAGTCTAATTAGTCCTTCAACCACCTTTTTTTTTTTACACGGAAATAAGAAGATTATATTAATGAAAATCCAATAGCACTTACAAAACGGAATTCATTACAAAGATCTTGGACAAAGCCAAACTAATAAGCTAAATAGAGAACAAGTAACGTACAAGACAATCGATGTGTTTCACCCCAATCCAGACATGACCTGACGCAAACAGCGGAACTTACTAGATTCATACCTAGAATCAGCATCTATGAAGAGACTTTAGTGCTAGTTGAAGATAAAAGATAGCGAATACCTAGACGATCGAATAGACTCCAACCAAGTATGCTCGCATCAATGAACTTCCAAAACTACAAATTTTCAAAGCCACCACGAGTTGCCCTGCCAGCGATATCATGTAGGGTAAGAACACTATTGGCACAAATATCATTGTAAAGCAACCACGCCTGAAAGCACCCAATCTGTAGACGAAACTAACAACTCTCACAAAGCGAGAGACATAACCCTCTCAGATCAGACAACAAATCGTTGATCTGGAGAGACAAAAGAAAAAAGAAAAAGAAAAAATTAATGGAGAAAAGAAATAGTACCATGACCCTCCCCTACCGCCACCATGCAAAGGTATTGAAATCCCAGGGGAGAGGGAAAGGAGGAAGAGTAATATTTGTGGTGGCTAAGGTTTTCAGAGAGGGAGAGCCTTCAACCACCTTATTTATGTTTATTTCATTCCCAATAATTGAGTCTATTTAGTCCTCAATTATCCAATTCTAGTCTGTAAGGTCCATTCTGTCACCTCTCCATTCAATGATAAAACTAACAATCTTGAAGTTTTTCATGATGTCTGCTGTAAAAATGGTTTAGGTTGATCATTTTGATACACTATTTGATAATGTTGCCCTTGCCTATGAGGGGTTGATAGCCTTCATCATCATCATTATTATTATTTGCTTAGAAAGAAAAACATAAATGAGGTAAGTGAAGGACTAAATAAAATTAATTCATAGTTTAGGAATGAAATAAACATTAATGACATAGTTTAGGGACTACACAATGTATTAACCTTGGTTTAATTTGAAAATCTTGGACAATTTACATTCATTCATAGCACGTTTCCAACAGTTTTTTAGACTCTAATTAGGTTTGATTCAACAAGCATGCTTTTTATAACGTCAATTGAAAGCCAAAGCAAATTAATCGTGCTTTGACAATTGTAAAATGTGAATGCTTCGCACTTTTCACATCTGCCTCTCATGTCAATTGAATATTTTTTTTCCCATTTTTATAACCAAAATACTTTATTGATCGGACCAAACCAGTCTATATATGTACATTAGTTGTGTGAATTTAATGGATTGATTCTAGTTCTAAAAATATGAGAATCAGATATTTTGGTTTGGTCCATGGTTTCATAATTGGGAACCGTGATTTGAACGCAACCGGACTGTTTACCCCCCCGCCCCCCGCACGCGCGCGCGCACACACACACACACACACACATATGCAGTCCGGTTCCTATGAGTGATCCCTTACTTAGATATGGTGCAGACCTCCCCTATCCCGGTTTTGACGATAGTTTTATGAAAAATTGCTTGGATTAAGTCCTTTCCGGTCATTTTTTTTGCTGATTCCTCACGGAAATCTTTAAGAACATGTTTTAAATACATTAAACGGTTCAAATCTTCAAAATGTGACCAGGAAAATGGAGGTCTACACCATAGCAAAGTAAGAGATCCCTTACTTGATCCTCCGTGTATATATATACTTGAAAACTCACTCAATAAATAAGTTGCATTTGTAATAAACGCAAGACTCTTTCACTCCCCCATCAAGAACTAACGATACGTTATTCATGTTTTTTTTTTGAAATTTATGGATGCTAACCTGACTTCGAATCGGAAACCGAACCAAATCAAACCATACCAAACCAGACCGGTCTAATGGTTTAGTCCTATATATATAACAACCTGGTTATGTTTCCTAGTAGGAGTAGTTCTTTGGAACAGTCACATATGATTTGGTTCTTGAATTTCTATAAAATCGGTCAAATCCAGACCATGTACATTGTACACCCCTGATCTATACTAAAACATCATAAATAAGCGGGTCGGTCAAAATGCTGGTAGTTTTGCTCATATTTAAAGTTGTTGAGAACTGGAGTATTAACTAAAATACAACAGCAGTTTAAATTGCCTTTAAACAACTTTAAATGTGGGTGAAAAAAAGAGGGTAAAATACAAAATAGTGCAACTGATTGAAAAAACGTGCAGAAATTGATTTTCTAAATAGGAGTGACATTAATCTGGTTAAAAAAAGAAAAAGCCAGCAGAATAAAATTGGTCTTTAATTAATGAAAAAAAATGGGAGTGATTACCTAAAAAACATGCAAAAATTTGGGAAATTTTTGTTGAACAAGATGCAAATGGTTGAGACCAGCGTGAGAGAACCGTGTGAGTTAACTCGGGGCCCACGCCCTCCTCCACCATCCCTGCATATCAGCAAATTTCTGGATTCTCTCTCTCTCTCTCTCTCATCGCTCCAAAATCCCTTTGCGTAACAACCACCACCACCACCGATCTCTTCATTTACTTCCCTCGTCTAAGATTCCTCCGTTTCGCTTCTCTCTCTCTCTCTCTCTCTCTCTCTCTCTCTCTCTCTCTTCATTCATTTTTCTCCCATCGCACTATGGATGGTCCTCAATGATCTCTCTATCTGTGTAGCAATTTTTTTCCAGGTAGAACAATCTCTTGCAGGTTTCTGTTTCAATTCTCTCTCTCTCTCTCTCTCTCTCTCTCTTCTTTGGATGATTCTTAACACTTTTACAGTGGGATTTGCAGAATCCAACCAAGTTCTTATCCCCTTGAGCCTGATCCAATATCTTTTATTTTTTGAGGTAATTTACGCAGTTTAACTTTCTTGGGTTAAGTTATTAGTTTTATGTTCGTTAATGGAGTTTATTTGTCTGTTTTTTTTGGTTGATTTTCTTACATAATAGCAATTTCCCTTAAAATTGGTCAATTTGTAGTTCTGGCGGCCGTGATTCAAAGTGTCTAACTTGAAATCAGTTCATGACTGCTGGTTTATTAGCTTTGGTTGAATTTGGTGGTCAAACTGATTTGTTGTTATTGGTACGATTTTTTTTTTTCTTTCTTTTCATGTGATTACTTACCTATAGTGCAGTGATTAAGATGAGATTTTTGAGACTTGATTTGTTATAACCCCGAGCTCTGTGCCATATTGTGGGTCCCGAATTTACATAGAGATGCTGGTCAGTGTTCCGTGATTGCTTGCATTCCAGTGTGCACATGGTCACACGTGCTGTAGTTACATGTGCCTGCACATGTTATGTATATGTGATTAAAGAATCCCAACGTTAATTCAGTTAATATATGTAGGAAAGTATGTAGGACAGTTTAAGGTAGTGGTTCCCCATCCCCCACACAAACAATGCAACGATAAGTAAATGAACACAATTGAAATAGCCATATGGAATTTTATTTGGTGATATACTTTTGATCCTCTGAAAATCTGACTGTTTTCATCTATGTTCTAAATGCTCAAATAATACGTAAATCTGTTCATTGCCTTTGAATGTGTTGGTCTCCAGTATTGGCTTGTCAAACTGGATACAAAACAGTACGGGCAATAGAGCTGTTCCTGAACAAGGAATATGGTTTCAAGAAGGTTTAAAGATGATATTATCTTGATACATTCACCGTCCTGGCTATTCATTGAATGTGGAAAGCGGATAATTAGTTTGCTTCCATAAGCAATAGATTAGATGCAGTTCCTAACATGACAAAACAAGGAAAGAAGACGGAACGTGGTCCTTTAAAGTTAAAACTGTGAAGCAAATGGTGAAACATTGCTTTGATTGGGATAGGTGGATATGCGTGTAAACATTTCAAATGTTAAACTTGAGAGGAGGTTGATATCATAGTGAGTGATGTTAGCTATTAAACTAGTTCTTTACAATCAGAAAATATTTCGTGTCCGCCTTTCTACTCTCCCTCTTCCTTTATTACGAAGTCGCAAAAGAAAATATTGCACTAGAAAGTCTAGAATATCATCTCTCTTCGCTTGGATGTTACCAGGAAATTTTGTCCTCATTTTCATCTTCTCTATACGAGGATAATAGCCAGGGATTCAAATACCCATGTACACATACACATTTTCTCTATAGTCTTCAAACCCTCCAATGTATTGTTCTTTCCACTGGCCACCTTTCTACTACTTAGTTTTGCTTTTGTTGCTTTCGTGAGACTATTAAATTGACATTAGAAATGCACCAACTAAAATTTGGACTTGGATATGTGTAACCACAACTATGTAGAAGACTTTCCCAGAAGACCAAAAAATCTAGTTTTCCAGTCTGAAGAGAACACTTCACCACTGTTCGAACAATCCCTCTTGGACTCCCCAGGGAGTTTGACCGGGTTAGGCGACCAGCTAACCTCCATGACCTATTAGTTGGTATCTCCACGATGCATACAGGTGTTCATCCTCAGTATTCTCTCCCAGTCTCTTGTTCCAATGCCGCCTCTGATCTCACTCATCCTCTCTAGTGACCTAGCATGAGATCAGAGGCCTCCATAACCTCCTTTGCCTACAAAACTTGTTAAGAGGTAAGCTGCCATAGTGAGCTTTGTATGCCGGTAGGGCCGGCCCTATGTTTGGATTGCCCAAGTCCGACGCTGAGCTTGGTTGCCCACTTACTATTAAGTCGTAAAAAAACCAAAAAGCATATAAGTAAAAAAGAAAAAGAAAAAGAAAAAGTAAATCAAGTTTATTGGGAAACCTTACTCTGTTCTAGTTTAAGCATACCAACTGCTCTTAGGCCTACTGCATCTTTTCGTTGCTAGAATTTTCTAGGTCTGAAATTTTATTTTCGAAAACCTCAGTCTGTCCTTTATTTTTTTGATGATCTGTTACTACTACCACAACCACCACCATCGCCGCCGCCATCACCACCACTACTATTGATATACCTCCGGGTATGTTCTTGTGGCATTCCTGTTCATAATCCAAGGGAAATGGGACCGATCACACCCCTAAAAATTGAGAATTGCGTACGTGGTACCAACAATTTATAGAATAATGGCAAACTATAAGGTTTCATACATTAAAATTAGTATTTGGAAGCTCTTTGGAATTCTAGTCTTCTGAATAATCTAATCAAGAACAATCAAGAGAGTACTTCATATGGATGCACCAAATTTTAATTATTGTGAGATTTGCAAAATCCAAAGAATGAAAATCTGAGGGTTTGAGGGAAAAAAACCCCTAGAACAAAATCTATTGGAATGAAAGAGAATTCAATCTGTAGCTTACATGAAATCTCAAGGGATGGAGTCAAGATCGTCTACTTAAATGGAAAGAACAAAACTTCCATTCATTCATCGTAGATTATGTTTGTGTGGGTGTTTTGAGAGAGAAATAAAGGCAAAATGGACACATATGGAAAGAAAGCTTATACAGAGAAAGTGTGTATCTATGAGATTCGAACTTTTTCAAAAACCAGTTGTTTGTGTGTCCGAGAGATAGATCAGATGAAATTTCATGACTTAAATGCCAAATCTAAAGCAACTATTTGAAAACTTTATTCACTAATTTATTGCTGAAATTCTCACTCCACTCCTCATTTCTTTCCTAGACCAATTCTCAGGTGTTCACAATTTACAAAACAATTTCTCCCTCCTTCCCGATTTGTTTGTCCACTTTGTGACTTTGAAGTGTCCCAAAATGTTTGTCCAATATGAGTTTGACTTGCTAAAGACCCCGAAATGCATCTCTCTCTTAAAAAATTATGCATCGGAGAGTGTGCATTCCTAGTTAATTCTAGAAAAGTGGGGCATTCTTGAAAAAATAAAACTTTGTAAGAGTAATCATTGTGTTCCCTTAATAAGTTGGAGTTTCAAAAAATAGACAAACCAATTGAGAGGGAGGAAGTATTTTCTAGTATGAGTTAAGAAAAAATTGATATGAAGATGAAGTGGGGGCGCCCTGAGGCCCCTGACTCAAACCTGCAGCTACCAAATGAGAAGAGAGTGCCTTACCGCTGGGCCAAAGCTCACCACTGTTTTCATTCGCTAATTTAAATATATATAACATACTTGGATCACGGTAGTCCCGAAACTTCAATGGATTCTATTTTGATTAACTGCGTTAACTTTGTGGATTGGGCATAATTTTGGATTATTGGTACCTTTTGATATTTGAGAATTTGACTGCTCATCTTTTGCAGGTGGTTATTTCTGTTAATTTTATTCGGAATTTTCTGAAGCAAGGAATTGCGGCTGATTTGAATTTATTCTTGGAAGATGTTGGGAGGAAACAACAACAACAACAACAATAATGTGTTCCCCGTGTTCGTTGATGAGAATAATTTGCAGTATCATACGAATGCGTCAAATCAACTACAGTTATTTGGAAATTGTAAGTTATCTTTTCATTCAGTTAGAATATCTGGCATTGACATTGAGGGTTGTCTTCTCTATATGTAGTTTGCCTTTGTTGGTATTGAATATGGAGGTTAATTGTAGTAATTTATCATGGGGAGATGCTGAAACTTAGTACTTAAATCAACTTGGCTGTTTTTTTTATAGTGGGACTAATCTTTTATCCACCTGTTTTACAACTTCTGCTACAGTACCAGTTGGATGTAATGTTGATCCAGTAAATTATTTTGGAAATGAGCATGAGACCCCTGTACTCCAGCCCAATAAACTAGGCAGGGAAGCAGAAAATATATCGAGGCAGCAGAAACTTCAGATTTCCCTGAATTACAGTTTGTGCCATGACGAAGCTGATCGATCAGCAAGCATACCAAACCTAAACCCTGTGTCAACTGGGTTAAGGTTGTCATACGATGATGATGAACGCAACTCCTCTGTTACCTCTGCAAGTGGAAGTATGACAACAGCACCACCAATCATTTTGTCTCTTGGTGACAACATTAGGGCCGAACTTGATCGGCAGAAAGAAGAACTTGATCAGTATATGAAAATTCAGGTATCCTGACTACAGCCCTCATATTGAATCTTAATTTGACCTACATTGTGTGGTTTCCACATTGGAGCGCTTACTTGCATAAATTGAGAGATACTAGTCGTATGGTGCTCTAAATGGATTTGTTTGGAAATCTTCCAAGAGCATTTGGAGAGGTCATTTTTCCAAAACACAATTGCATTTCTCATCAAAATTCTTTTTCTCCCATAATTAGTCCACGTAATTGCCTTTCAAGATCTTAGTTATTCTAGAAGTGTGAAGTGCTAGTATATTTTCGTCCCAAAAGTTTTGTGGCCATTCCTTATGCAGTTGCGATAGAGGACAAAACAAAGATAACAAACATCAAATACTCGCTGTTTGTTTATGTTGAACGTTGGGATCTTTAGGCTGTACTGGGATCAGGGATTCCTTGATAGGGAAATAGACCTTTGGTTATTAAGGAGAAATCCCTATGTTTTCTTTTTTGGTCCACAAATCCCTTTGCAAATCCTTGGTCCAAACGCATCCCTTATGATTTTGAAATTTTGGTCTTGGTGCAGCATATCACATGATTATTTTGCTCCAAAAATGCAGTTACCTCTACTTACACATCACACGAGATAATTTGTGTGTTTCGCTTTTCGGCTGAACCTATTCTACTGTCTAAACAGGAAGAAAATCTGTCAAAGGGGTTGCAAGACATAAAGCACAGACAAATGGCATCTTTCCTAACTTCCATAGAAAAAGGGGTCAGTCAGAAGTTACGTGAGAAAGATATTGAGATGGAGAACATAAACCGAAAGAACAGAGAACTCGTCGAGAGAATTAAGCAGGTGGCAGCAGAAGCCCAGAATTGGCACTACCGAGCAAAATACAACGAGTCGGTGGTCAATGTCCTGAAGAACAACCTGCAGCAGGCAATTTCACAGGGCGTTGACCAAGGCAAGGAAGGATTTGGAGACAGTGAAATCGACGATGCTAATTCCTATATCGAAACGAACAACTATCTTGGAATTCCATGTGGGTCCCGTAATGCTGCTGGACCTTTGAAGGAGAATGTGATATGCAGAGCGTGCAAGTCTAAGGAGGTGTCCATATTGTTGATGCCTTGTAGGCACTTGTGTTTGTGTAAGGATTGTGATGGGTTTGTCGGTGTTTGCCCTATTTGCAGGTTGGTGAAAACTGCTAGTGTGCCTGTTTATTTGTCCTAAAACCAGTGATGAAATAACTCAAAATTGAAAATATTCTTGAAAATCTTATTATCTACATGTATGGAATGAAAAGTATGTGGGTTAGTTGTATTTATAAGATGTTTTTAACTGATTGCGAGCTATGCTTATTCTCCGTGATGATTAATGTTCATGCTGGAATCTAAAATTCCGCGCGGAATACCAGAATAGTTAAGATGGTTATCTAATCTATTTTCATGTTGCAATCCAAAGGAATATTAACTGTGATGTATGTGCAATCCCAGGGTATATTCCATTATCTGGAATATGCAAATGTCGCACAACGTAGAGCTTCGATTCATTGATTCTGAATGGTCTGTTAAACCACAGTAGCACAATGATTCCAAAATTTTCTTGTAGAGAGACGCAGTAACATTGATATCTAAATGTCTCACTTACAGGAAGAAGGCACAAGTTAGCATCAAAAGATCCTGGAAGTAACCTTATTCCAGAGTGAACCCAAAGTTGGCATGAAGGCCGCTTCTCACTTTCATTGCTACTCCATTCACAAAGCCCTCACCATTTTCGGTGTGGAGCCCTATCTCTATGGTTATCAAGCATAATTTGGTCAACACCCTCTCCATGGCAGATTGGATTCCAATCCTGTATTGTCCTGAGGATCCTTGAATATATCATATTAAGTTGTAACACTAATAAAATGCTAAAACAACTGCAGTCTCAAAGTTTGCACACATTCGAGTTCCAGATTCAATCCGCATGCTTGCTTAGTTATGACCGAGTTTAAAAAGACAGCACATCAATATATCATTCAAGTTTTCCTATTACAAGAGACCTGCAAACAAAAGAATCTATAAAAAACTCTGAACTGTTGTAACTATAAGGAAAGGCAAACTAACTGGTTAGACTGTTCTGTGGTGTCAAATGTGCAATCTGGAAATCATTTACTGGCTCATCATAGACTTGACAAGGTGTAAAATGCGGAAGTAATGAAAGAACAGAGAAGAGTGTTTTCCCTCAAGCCCATCCCTGCTCACATGGTTCCGCCCAGCAAGGTTATTGCATGGGCTCCCACCTATCACGAGGTCAAACCCTCCAAATGAACCGATCCACTGAGCAACCTCTTGATCTGTCACCTCTTGCACATCCGCAATGTGAATTAGATTGCCCTTCTGGTTTGTTTGCTCCCACCAACTTCGGACAATGGTCCGAGAAGACTCTGATAACTCAACTGAGACCACATTCTTCAAATGGATCCCAAGCTGGTGCAATGCAACTTCAGCCCCACCAATTCCAGAGAAGAGTGATAGGACGTTAATGCCACCTGGGAACAAACTTTTCAAAACTGAGAGATGGTATGCCACTGTATCAACCTGTAACAAAATTAATTTGAAGTGTCTTCAATCAAATAACTCCAGCACGGATATAAAAGGTATTCCATTGAGTCAGAAACAATGAAGTTAATTCCACGAGACTTAAATCCCCAGACAATTTGTTTATGCCATAAAGATGCATACATGACATGAATGGAAGTTCTGCATAAAGAAACTATGAAAATCCCACAGGGGCTGCACACAAAAGCTTTGCTATTGTGAAGACTTCAGTGATTTCACTATGAAACTTTGATTGGATTTCCTTTGCTTGTAATTGCAGCAAACTCTGCAATTCCATTATCATTACTCCCTCCATCCTCCTTTGCTGGTCCATTTTTGAAATTCATGCCATTTTTTATTGCTTATATTATTCAACATAAATCTAAAAAAATATGCAATATGGATCTTGTTTGATAGATCCCAATTAGTTCTATTATACAAAGTTCACAAAATTATGTAATAAATTGAAAGATATAAGCAATAAAAAATGGCACGGATTTAAAAATTGGACCAACAAATATGGACGGAGGGAGTATAATTTTGGAGCCTTATCCCTCAAGTTCCATAAAGCACAATTACGCCGACACCAAATCCAGGGCAGATTGGATTTGTAAACCTTATTGTCCTTCAAGCATGTCTCTATTACATGAGGTTACTAAACCATCATTGTATTTTGAAAGCAAGAGGAAAATGTAATTATAAAGTACAATGGTGATTTAGAAACTTACCTAATAGAGACAAAATAGGGAGTGTTAATACCAATTCCAATTTGATAGTCCACTACGAAACTACGTGCAATTTTCAAAATCAAAATAATGTACTCACAAAAGAAATTTTCTAATCAATATGGATCTTGTTTGATAGCTCTCATTAAGAACTTTAATAAGGTGCAAAAAACTAAAAAAATTATTTTGGTAAATATATTATTTTTTAGTTTGAAAATTGTACGTAGTTTCATAGTGAACTATTAAATGGGTACGGAGGGAGGGAGTAAAATTTCAGTAACAAACTAAAACTCAAAGTTTGGGGTTGCACACTCTTTGAAATTTAGATCGTTTTGGGAATCAAGTTGAGTGATAATCTTTGAGATTTGTTTTGTTTCGGGAATCAAGTCCAATGAGCATCAATAAGTCAGAAGGAGACAAAATATAAAGGCATTGCATAGAGACCAACCTGAAAAGTATTCCCAAGGGCTTTAAACCTTTCAGTTCTGTTGAAACCCCTCGTGTGATTCACTGGGAATCCCATGAGTACCTCCATCTCTTCAGGTTCAATTGTTGCTGCGTTATTCTTCCCTACCCAAATTAAATTCCATTTCCTGCATTGTTCCATTACATATTTCTTCACATGCATAGGAGGCTCTCCCACTGACTTTTCCAGTTCATTGCGTATCCTCTCAGTCAGTTTGGCACACCCAGCACAAGTTAGGAGGCAATTCAACTGCTCTCTAGTGTCCCATGAAGGCCACCACCTCTTGGTATGAGGAAAGGCTTCGTTGATTTTTAGTGGCAGGGCTGGAAGAATCTGGAACCTGTTGTGGATGGGGAGGTTGTGAATGTAACCTCTCTTTCTCGCAGCCGCACAAAAGTGTTTTGAATCTACGAATTCTGGTGGAATGTCAAATAGAAATCTAGAAATCGTACTCCAAACTCCTTTGGGAGTCATCGCCACGTTTTCATAGTAAAAATAAGGAGGGCCCAGAGCTGCCTCTGGGAGTGTTCTACGAACTTGGCACCATGTTCCATTGGGAACTCCAAACCCTATCATTGGATTTGGAAGACGACACTCCTCATCATCTTCGTGCATTTGCTCCTTCTCTATTCCCTTTGTTCGCTTAACATTCCAGGCATCTTCCTGTAGAATTTTCCTCTTGCCTTTCGGGATGTAAGCTTTTGTACGCTGTCCAAAGAAAATCAACAGTAGATTTGTTTCCGTTTGTCTAATGTAAAATATTTTACGACCAAGTATAAATCTTATGTGAAGTCCTTTTGGTAAGATTTTTTGATACTTTGTTTTTTGGTGCTTGGTTGAAATCCTACAATGGCAACAAGGTAGAATTATCAATCCTTCCTTATTCCATTGAGTTTTTTTTGTTTTTGTTTTTGATCTGTATTCCATTGAGTTTGCCTATTGATAAAATGAGAGAAAACCTCAGATTTTATCAAAACCATTTCTCAAATGATAAAAGTCAACAAGTGATTTTATCAAAACTAGATTTTATCATTTGGGAAGACAACGTGATTTTATCACTCCTCCATAAAAACTAGATTTTATCTCATAAAATCATTTGGCAAACACCCCCCTAAAGCACATGAACCAAAACGATTTATGAGGCAACAATTTGATGGTTTCCTGGGTTTCGGGTAGATTATTTGTTTGGAAAACCTTTTACCTAATTTTCTGTGACCAGACACCAAAATTCAGAAAACATTTTTGAGAAAAATTACTTTACAAGGAAACAAGGAAAGCCCATAGGTAGAAATCTGAAAGGAACTTTGGATAAGTGGATGTCACCCTTAATTACAAAAGATTAATCTGCTAACCTTTTCTTGCGAAGACTGTTCATAAGTTTTGTCTATAAGATGAAAATCAGCTTCCTTTGCCATTTGAGCCGCACAGATGAAATCTGAAAGTTCTGCAATTGGGGTATCTATACCTGCAATTTAAAGGAGACTGTATAAGCATAAGGGACGTTATTTGGTGCTTCAACCACTTAGTACACACAATTACATGAACAATGAAGTTCTCATAGCAAAACATGGATAATATCCAGCCAAATTAGTTCAATGAAGGGTTTTATGAAAAAAGGTTGATAAAATAAGAAAAACTTGTTCCTACAATCTTGCAGTCAACTACCTGAAAATGGACTTACAAAGTACCATTAACATCTGTTGTACAGATTATTGTACTCATAGAGCATGATCATTTTAAACAATCGTGCTAAGTAGCCATGGTCATAATTTGTCTAACTATATTCATGATATAGTATGATAGCAGAATTGGCATTATTCCAATAATCTTTAACATGTTTAACTTACGGCCCCTTAATAAAAAGCATCTAGTTGTTGTAGAGATAATTTCTGGGTTATGTTGTATAACCTAACACTGCAGAATCAACAAAGTAGTGCCACAAAATGTCAACAAGCCCGACAGTTTCTTCATTGAGAACCAACAAATGTAACACAATCAAGTTTTTGCATCATTAGAAACGGCGAGGTTCAGTTTTCAGGAGAAAAAGAACAAAAATAAAGCATCAAGCAATTGTACATCCTTGTAGGACTACATACTAACCACATCTGTCAATAGCTACCAAAACCTCCTCGGCTTCGTAACCCATTTCCACGAGAAGTGATATTGTCCCATCCTTGTCTAGTGAGTAGTGACTTTCCTGACAGAATAAATAAATAGTTCAAATGATACAACAGTCGATTCAATCATATAGTATGAGTGAAATGTCAGTATTACTACTAACTTAAGAAATGGTTCGCTAGAAGCTTAAGCATTGAATTCCACTAAACAGAAAAGCAACTTGTTAAATTGTCTTTGGCCACAAGAAGAAAGATTGAAACACCACCCTTTCATGGGTTATGCCCAACAGGCATTGTTTTGAGATAAGCAGTCCAACAAAAGCATAACAAAGAGGGGTGTAAATTCTTTGATTCAATTTGAAACCTTTGGCGTTCCATGATTGACGACCTTTAGATGTCCTCTGCTATTGATCCTGTGTGTTCTTTTTGCAGTTTGTACCTTCTCATAGGCTTTTGCCCTTTCCTCTTATGAATATTGATTATTGAAAACAATGTATGCAATCAATGAATACCAAACAAAGCATACAACAAAATTTAAAATACCTCCTCTACGGGGAAGCTATTCTCATCTAAGAGGAGGTCAGGATAATTGCTTGCAACCTTAGAAGCGCATGAATCATCAGAAAGATGTTCCTCTTCTGGGGGAAGGTCCTGAATAGCCTGCATCAGATGTATTTGCTAACTATTTCGAAAAAAAAGCATTTAGATACAATTTATCTATCATCCAAATTTTATTCACGCTCCCAAATGTGTTGTGACTTTTTGGTGGGATGCAATAACCTAAAAGCATTCCTTCAAGATGATATGCAAGTACAGATGCAGACTGTTCAAGAAAATGTTATCACATGTCAACTAAGGACTTCTAGCAAACATACTTAGACATCGTGTTTTGTTGCCATAGACACATTTTCCCGTTTTAAGAAAAGATAATATTGCAGTAACCCTTATAAATAGAGAAATCAATCTAAATAATTTTAAGTGAGTCAATATTATTCAGCTTTGCAAACAGAAGCACAAAAGTTACAAAACTGATTTCAGAATCCAATTTGTGGAACTCTTTCCCCCTGTATAATTGCAATATGGCAATTTTGTCATTTAACAAGTTCTCTACATTTTAGTAATACCAATAGTAAGCACACGTATTACTAATATGGCACCATTGGAGCTTTACAGCTACTATTTCTAAAATGCCATGGCCTGCAGCTGTTACTGAGATGAAGGACTAGAGAGTAACCAAAAATTGTAATATATTAGTTGCTACAACAGAAGATGATGGTTGTACATAATTTGAAAATCACAAACAACTGGTCGTGGATCCTAATGAAACCAAAAAGCACAAGAAGCTAGGTATGATACAACATCAACAACAAAATAATACATAAGATCAGTTAAGAAGCAAAGAGTCACCAACCGAGAGTGTGAGAAGAGCTTCCAGTATTGCGTTTTCATTTTCCCCTATAAAGCAATGACATAACATGTCAGTTAAACTAGCAAGTCACAAGGCAAGAACATAATCTACCAACAATAGTAAATTGGTGATTACCATTGTCCTTCATTGCTCTAACCACCATATCTTCAGGAAATCCCATTCCCACAAAGTGATGGATCGCCTGAGAGGTTTGGGAACCATTAGAAGAACTTGCCTGGATACAGAAAATGAGAGGTTACAGTAGGTTTATTCACAGCAATTCGACCCTCAGTTATTAGCCCAATTTACTTTGTAAGTAGTAAAAGCAGAAATGTAACACAGAGGAAACAAACAAGTAGACTATTTTAGTTAACGGATAATATCTCGCACGAAAATTTCTCTTGCCTTGCCTAGATTTTTCTCTTTCTTCTAACAATAATGATACATCTGTTATTGCAATTCAGTACTCTGTTGAAGAAGGAAATAAGACTTTGTTGAAGAAGGATAGGGTATTAATTTGGAAAATGCGTACAAACCAACACTGGTTGTATTAAGCCAATATACACGGAGAAAAGAAGTCAAACCCAAAATATGTCAGTACTGCATGCATACAAATTGCAATAATTCTTATGGAAATTAATATTACTTTTGAAAGCAGAAGTCGAACCGAAGTATGCCGACACATACCAACTTCCAGATCATATTATGGTGCATATTCCCATACATTCTTCTGGACTAACGATTAATGAAATTTGTCTTAAGATGATGCTCAGCTTTACCTCTCCGCATCCTGCAAAAGCTTCTTGACCAGCAGTTGCTGAACCCACACCTGAAGAAAAAGGTGTGCTCTCGATCTCAAGCTCATCTTCAGTGTCCCAATCAATACTCAGGCTCTTTTCGCCATCACTATTATCATCCTTTACACAATTAAGACGCATTAAATAAGCAGTGGTCCTTAGGAACAATATCGTCATAAATCTTATGCTAATTCGTTCTACATTTGGAAGCAGAAGTCAAACCCAAGATGTCTACGCCAGAGTATTAGAAAACACTAATCCCGGAGGAATTCATGTTTTGGGAACTCCAATATGCGAAGACATCAGTGAAGTAAAAACTAGAAAATCATTTTGATGGACAATGTCACTCAAATGTCAAACTTTTAGGTTTTTACACCTTGAGTAGCTTAAGAGATGACAATGGCTCAAAATAAGGTACACAACCGGATACACAGATAGTTCTCTCTAACAAAAAGATTCATTTGCAGGTATCATGATAACACTTCTGAAATGGAAAGCAAAAGAACGACAGAGCCTCAACAATGTAAGGCTCTGGTACTTCTGAACAATAAAAAAATGTGGCTCTGGTACTTTTCATTACGAAAGGAAGATTACAAATCTAAAAAAAGAACGTACAACAATACTCATCCCTTCTCTACTAATTACCCCCTTATACAAGGACTATGTGCAACTAACCAACCTTCAAAACAGAACAGATTCTCTTCTTGCAACTGATTTTCCCGCCGAATACACGTACAACAATTAAGGCTAAGTAAGTAATGAGTACAAACAATCAAAGCATAACTAAACTACTATTTATCAAATCATGAATCCCCACAAATCAGGGAATGCATGCTGCATATTTTTATTTGAAAAACAACTTCCTATTTCCTATGGCTCCTCTATCGGTTTGTTCTGTGTATGAGGGAAGGCTATGCGCATTATGTAGTCCATTATCACCTTTGGACCAAATGTGTACTTGTGCATTTGTAGGTGTGCTTATCTGTCTTGAAGAAGCAATAAGCATAAGACACCACACAAGACACAAACATAGATATGTTACATGTACAGATTGTTCCCTCTTTATCAAGATATGTGAGATTATTTGAATGCCAAATTTCTGGTTTTGATGCTTCAGTTAATTTAGTATAACAGGAAAAACACAACTCAATGTTCCCTCTTCAACACATCTTCTTGAAGAATCCTGTAGATTCCATGCATAATAGGATTCAAATCTTAGGTAGAATCCTCTTTGACATATTCAATTAAAAAAATATGAAAACCATCTCTATGAGGTTTAGCATGCGAAAGGTTTTGTTAAGCAACCTTTGGTTGTAAACGCATGTTTGAGTTAGGCTCAAATATGTTGCTACCCTTCAATTTTCCCTAAACCATCTGTTGCTACCCTTCAATTTTCCCTAAACCATCTCGTCTTAAGGAATCAATCCAAGTTATGTAACCTTGACTTAGAACTCTACGACTACCATATTGGTTGTCTATTACATCCTCCACGTCAACATATCTTTGGGACTTTAAGATGCAACTAGGAAGAGATGTTACCACTTACCATTTCTCAGCAGGTTGTACTTTCCTCTAACCAATGACTCTCAGCCTGTCCAAGAATACAATGTGTATATAAGGAATGAACAAAAGCAGCTTCAAAATAAGAGCTTAATTACCAAAAGCAGTGCAGGCAAGAACTGAAACCTAATCACCAGTTACTAATGTGCACAATCCCACTAATGTGTGAAGATTAATGAAGCTAACAACCAGAATAATTTGTTGTACTATAAGTTGATACAGCCACACAATGTGGTACAATCACCTATGGCCCCTTATTCTTTTCCAAAACACACCAGAGCAAGTGTCTAATTCAAGAAAACACATCATTTACTTGGAAGTGTCAAGCAAATAAACCGTGCAATCAGGGACATATGCAACAAGGAATTGAATTGCATCAAATGGTTGACTGTACACGTTTTAGGACATAATTAACACAATCAAGATGACAAGGGGTCCAAAAAGGACTTATATTCTTGACCTCTTTGTTATCCAATTTTTCAATTAAAACTATCTTTCTCATACGAGACACTAATTGGGAATTACCCTCTTTCTCATATAAGTATTCACAAGTACGGGTGCAAACGAGCGAGCCGAGCCAAGCTTTGAAGTGTTAGAGCTCGGCTTGCTTACTAAACGAGCCTAAAACTTGAGCTTGAACCTGGCTCATTTGTAAACGAGCCAAGCACTTAACGAATCGAGCCCGATCAATTTACTTAACAAGCCCCTTAAAACAAGCTGCGCCTAACCTTGTGTTTTCTTCTTTTTGGATTGCTGAAATCGCTCCTTTTTAAGCGAAAAGGTGAAGTGAGAATAGTCAGGAGGAGAAATCCAGTGGAAAAGACGATTGCTTGCATCTTTTGTCCAATGCTTCACGCGAAACCAGTCGCTGAGTGTTGAGCCCGGCTTTTTTACTAAACGAGCCTAAGACTCGAGTTCGAGCTTGGTCCGATTACCAAACGAATCAAGCCGAGCTGAGCCTTAACGAGCTGAGCCAAGAGCTGCTCGCGCATAGCTAGGATCGTTTGCAGCCTTTTTCACAAATAAGCAAGTAGGTGGACTATAAATACAACTCCAAAAGGCAAACTGGATAACGAAAAAAAACTAGGGGAAACCGTGACCTAGAAAAATCATTTCTCTCCACTAGCATAAAATAAAAAAACGTCCGCCTACAAGGGTTTTAGAACCCATCTTTTGAGAAGTTTGTTCAGGACCCAAAAACTTCTATCATCGCGTCAACGTCAATCACACATATGACCCATTTTACGATTATAAACTTATTTGTGAGAACCATTTCGAAAATGACCAGAAAAACAAACAATAACTAATCACAAACAAAGGGCCCGATAAATTCCCAAAAAACAGAGTACCCATTATGATCAAGTAATTAGATGAACAAATACCATATACGCAAATACATTTACGTATATGCAACTGAAATTGTGCAGGCTTACAGGGAGGAAGAAATCGTAATGAATCTGCGGAACAAAAATTGAACCTAAAATACTCTGTAAATGAGTGAAAGGTACCTTTGTTAACAAGAAAAGTAGGGCTGTGGGAAAATCACGGAAGGTGGGAGGGCAAGAGGAGTGAGAGAGAGATAAATGTAGAGAGAGAGGAAGAGAGGCAGAAGGCAGTGAGAGAGGTGGCGGAGGAGCGAGCGACGAGCGCTGCTGCGTAATGCAGCATGATGAAGATTCGTATCAAATGAACAGTCCTATAGGCTGGGAATTCCTCACACGCGGAAATAGCGAAGGTACCGTGCACGCGCGTCCTTACGGATCCGGCCTCGCTAGTGGTGGGTTTATGAAACGACCTTGGCTTTTCTTTTGAATATTTTCGATTTTTCTTCCTTTTTTATTTTTATTTTTATTTTTTTATCTTTCAGTCAGGATAAAAAAAATCTTTTGGTTCATCATAGGTAGAGTCGACGAGCTAGAAAAGTTGCAAGAAGGATAAATCATACTCCATTTTTAGCAATACCAATCCACTTTTCTAACTCTTTTTTTTATTATCCAATTTAAAGAGCCACGTTATCCCTCTGTCCCATTTTTTTTGGGGGTCAGTTATTCATTTTTGTCTAGTTTGAGTCTATTGCATAATCTTTTACTCCCTCCGTCCCTTTTTAAGTGATCCATATGAGAATACGGGCAATTTCAAACCCCTAAAAAACATATTTCTCTATATAATTTTTTAAATTTTTTTATACCAAATTAAAGTGCTCATTGAGTACTTAATTTGGTGTAAAAAAATTTAAAAATACTCTACGGAAGTGCCTCTTTTAACGTCCATAAAAATACACATTTTCCAAGTGGATCACTTAAAAAGGGACGGAGGGAGTAATAGGTAATGTTTTTTATGATTTGGAAAACTTCATATTGTAAAACAAATTGAAATTGATCAAACGAGATTCATATTGCATCTTTTTGAAGATCTACTATATTACTTCCTCTGTCTCCAAATTTTGGTCCCTTTGGGAGTTCGTGACATTTTTCAATTGATTATATCTCATAATTTACATTGTTTTACGTGATTTTGAAAACATTATCTTATAGAACTAATTGAGATCTATCAAACAAGATCCATATTGAATATGAAATTCATTACCGATTTAAAGTTATAAGTAGGTTTTTTTTTTCTAGTTAAAATAGAACTGAGACCAAAATTTGGGGACTTACAAAAGAGATAAAAAAATAATTGACAAATAAGATAGGACGGAAAGAATACTACTTTGTGCCTCCAACTCTTCATTCAACTCTACGAAAAATTTGAAGGCTTTCATCGCACTCTTCAAATTTTTTTTGTTTTGGTCCAACGGAAATTCCACTCTTCAAAATTGAAGATTGAGACTCTTCAATGCTATGAACAAATAGCCCATCTCCTTTTATCCTTATATTTAAAGGAGGAAATAAAATTAAATAATTAATGCAAGATTTTGAAGAGTGAATTGTAGATGCTTCTAAGAGCATCTGCACCAGTCTCTCTAAATTTTGGATCAAATTACACCCTAAAAAGTCATTTTATTACTTTAGCTAGTCACTTTTATAATGCGTACTATATCAAACTCTCTATTCTAACTATATCCTATAAATATCTCCTTATTATTTTAATATAATATTGAAAAATTACCAAGTGGGGCAGGGTAAATGTAAAGCAAACAGCCAAACATTGGATACAATGCCAGACATCGCCTCGTTGGAAGGAAAGAGGCCAAAGTAAATGCACAAGAAATTGGTAAAATGTTATGGGGCGAGTGAACAGTGGCTCTTTGGAAGAAAAGATGCACTATAGCTCAGGTTAACTCTTAGGTGGATTAAGCGAGGCTGGTAAAACAGGGTCTTTAGTGTTTTGCTCTTCACTTTAATGTAGAAGTGAGAGTAAAGAGAGAGATGTGGATGCTCTAAGAACATTAAAAAAATCATCTCATTCTTGTTTTGTGTGTTTTAATTTTCAGAAATGTAATCCTTATTCTCCTACTCAAGACTAATTAGGAGTGTTTTAGCTAAATAATTGAGTCAAATTACTATTTTGTTGTTGCAATTTTTTTTTGTATTTGTTAATCTTTGTCTAGGGTGTCAAAACTAGAAGCTTTGTCCTTATCTGTCCTCTTTCCAAAATGAATGTATACATAAACATGGTATTTAAAATCAGTGTATACACATAAACATGGTATTTATATGCAAACAACAACATGAGCTATGTAAAAATACCAAAGTAAGGATCCAAAATAAGGATCCATGTAGGGATGGTTACGGGGAGGATCGAGGACGGATTGGGCCATCCCTGCTTCCAATCCCTGAACCCATAGCTACCTCCGTCCTCGCCCCGTTCCCTGAACGAAGAATTACCTCCACCCTCCATCCCTGATCTTAACGGGATTTAGGGATCCCGCCTCGATCCGAAAGTCATCAAACCAAAAAAAAATAAAAACATAATCTAGAAAAAATACCCCTTATGCCTTACCAACATATCCGATATCCAACTAATTAACCAACATGGAAGAAAGATACCTGTTTGAGAATGGAAAGTGTGGAACGCTGCGCTGGAGAACAGTCGAATAGCCAATGAGGGAGTGGGGAAACCCTAGTTTCAAAATGTGGAGACTGGAGAATGAAGTGTGTGTATTACTATTACTAATATATATAGTGGGAAAACCCTAGTAATTAATAATAATTCTAGGCCCTGATTGGCTACGAGATGAGGAGGGGGTATAACTCATACCCCTTCCCCTTATCCCGGTCCCACCACTTAGTGCATGGTTGGCAACTTTTTAGTGAGGGGTATGAGTTATAACCCTTCCAGATTTATACTCCTCAATACCCCCATTAAAATTAGGGATATGCACAGGTCGGTCCAGTTTTTGGACCTAATGCACTGCGCACTCCTTTCAAGCCTCGCCCGTACTTCCCTCCTTGTTTCTCCCTGACTTTCTTTCCCACAGCAACTCCCCAACATTCTCTCTCTCTCTCTCTCTCCTAGGATACCCTATGAAAGTGTCTAAACCCTAAGGGCCCGATTGGCTGCAGTATTAGAAGGGGGTATAACTTATACCCCCAAGTTTTATCCCGGTCCCACCATTTAGTATATGGTTTGGCAAATTTTTTGAGAGGGGTATAAGCTATACCCCTCCCAGATTAATACCCCTCTATGCCCTTCAAAGGTTACTGATTAATAACAGGGGGATGGGTGTTATAGTTTAGTACCCCCTCAATACCCACGTAAAATTACCCTCCCTTATCCCCCTTGGCCCTTACCCTTTTTCATTGACTGTTTGAAAAAGAAACCGAACCCATTTTAGTTAATTTAAGACCCCTTGCAATTTCCTTCGGATAAAAAAATAAAGTGCTTTTGCACATAATTTTTTAATTTTTTTTGCACCAAATTAAACTACAAATCGAGATCTTTAATTCGATACAAAAAAATTTGAAAATTTTTACTATATTTTAAGAATTTGACATTGTTGGCTTGCTTTGCAATATCCTTCGGATAAAAAAGTAAAGTACTTGCACATTATATTTTTTATTTTTTTGCACCTAATTAAACTACTAATTGAGATCTTTAATTTGATACAAAAAAATTTAAAATTTTTTATACTTTAGAATTTGACGTTGTTGGGGTATAACATAAAAAATACTAATTAGTTATTATAAATACAAACGCATAATTAGAAAGAAAAAAAAAACAACAAAAAATTAGGAGGTACGCAACATTATTAAAATGAATAATTATAAAATAATAATTAAATCTTTTTAATTTTAGATATAATTAATAAAAGGAATTATTATATCATATTTATTGAAAAATATAATTAATTTAATTAGTCTTGTATTTATGTATTTATTTTATCGTAATATCTAATATAACTCATGCACAAGGGCAATTAAGTCATTTTCCAGGTTTTTACATCATTCACCCAAATTTATCCCCCTTTGTCGCAAATTCATCCAAACCACGTATTATTTAATCCCCCCTCCATAAATGTCACATCAATGTGGGTCTACCCTTACTAACTAATACCCCTTACTATCTTATCACCCCTTACTATTTAATCCCACCAAAACTTATCATCCATCCAATTGGGCCCTAAGGTACCCTAATGAAAGTGCCTAAAACCTTAGGGTACCCTATGAAAGTGCCTAAGCCACTAAAATGTATACTAGGAAAGTGCACCCTAAACCTAAACCCTAGGGTACCCTATGAAAGTGCCTAAACCTAAATCCTTGGATGCCTTATGAAAGTGCCGAAACTACTAAAACCCTATAATAGGAAAGTGCACTATAAACCTAAATCCTAGGGTACCCTATGAAAGTGCCTAAAACCCTAGAGTACCATATGAAAGTGCACCATAAACCTAAACAAAAAAAAAGGGTGACTGACCTTAATGGTAATTAAAAATTAGTGATTGACCTTAATGGTAATTGTTTCTTAAAATTACATCCACCCCCCCTTACCCTCCCCCTCTTGAATGTTTAAAAAGGAAAACAAATCCTAATGTTTTACGAGCCCTTGCAATTTCCTTCGGATAAAAAAAGAAAGCACTTTCGCGTATAATTTTTTTTTTGCACCAAATTAAACTACTAAACGAGATCTTTAATTTGATAAAAAAATTTGAATTTTTTTTTACACTTATAGCATTTGACATTGTTGGGCTATTATCTAAATATTACTATTAATATGTAAATTACAAATAATTGAACATATTAGCTAGTATATTAAAAAAAATGTATAATTAGAAAAATTAGAAAAAATTAGGAGGTATGCATAATTATTAAAATGAATAATTAAAAAATGAATAATTAAATCTTTTAATTTTAGATATAATTGATAAAAAATTATTATATCATATTTGTTGACAAGTATAATTAATTTAATTATTCTTACATTTATGTATTTATTTTACTGTAAAATCTAGTATGACCCATGCACGGACAAATAAATCATTTGTCATGATTTTACATCATCCACCAAACCTTATCCCCTTTTATCACAAATTCACCCAAACCAAGTACTATTCAATCCCTCCACCCTAAATGTCACATTAATGTGGGTCCACCCTTACTAAATAATACCTCTTATTATTTAATACCACCAAAACTTATCCCGCATCCAATTGGGCCCTTAGGGGTCCAAACGTGAATGACATATTAAATGTGTAATAAAAATAGGGCCGAGGTACGGGCGAGGAACGGGGATGGGGCGTGAAAACGAATGGAGGGTATTTAGAATCGCTTCCAACCCGATCCCCGATTTTTTATTTTTTTTCTTTTCCCCTCCAAATCCTATCTGATTCCTGAAAAAAATACCCAAAACTCCAATCCGAACGGGGCGGGGACTGATTGGCTAGAATTACCATCCCTAGTCATCCATAGGCATTTGCTATGGTACGGCCAATATTGTTATGGTACAACCAAGAGCACCCCCTTAGAGTAAGTGCTTAAACAGTTAGTTGACCAAAATAAGGATCCCAAATTGCATGAGCAATAGAATAGACCTTACGTGTAAAGGGTCCTATACCCATGACTCAAAATTTCGTTGCCAATCTACATGAAGCAGGAGAAATTTTTCAATACCTAATGGGTACCACGTGGCGCACCATGTGTTACCATGTAGCCAATCACAATGTGCCAACTAGACCATTCTCCACATCAGCTAAAAAGGAATGGATGCCCAGATCCATTTGTCTTCCGTTAGCATAAAAAACGGGGAAAACCAAATCCTCTAAAAATTTGAAAAGTTGAAAGCTTTTTCATTCTCTGGTTTCTCTTGAGAGAGGGTGTAAAGACCCAATTTTTTTCACTTATTAGTTATATTAATAAACTTTTGATTCTTTCTTTCAAAATCATTTTATAATTTTAATTTCTTTAACTAGTTAAGTATCTAGAATAGATATAGAGATAGATGTATATTGTATCTAATGTGTTTTATTTTTTAAAAAAAACCTTACTTATTCCCCACTCTCCTAATTACAATCCACTACTTGCCCCCACACATCTCTCTCTCTCTCTCTCCTTCCTTTTGATTACTCTTATAATTACTATCTCCTAATAACTACCTACATTTATCTCCTTATATTAATTATTTTACTCTCTCATTCTCTCCCTCTCACAACCGGCTCTTTCTATCTCTATATATCTCTCTCCTATTAAGTTTTGTCTTTCTCCCTCATCCTATTAATCCTCTATCTATTCCACTTATTCACCTCCTTTCAAACTCTCTCTTATCTCTCCCTAATTATCACCCCCTCTATTTAATAACATTGATATCTCTCTCATGTTCTTCCCGCAAAATTCATGGCATTTCCTCTCTCTCATTCGGTGTCAACAGGTTCTCTCTCTCCCTCTCTCACACACACACACATAATAATTAATCACTTCTTTGTTTACCATTTCAATTTTCATCTCACTTAATGGTTCTTTCTTCTTTAATTAATTTTCTTTTCAATCTCTTTCTATCCACTCTAACGGCAATAAATTATCTCACTCTCGATTAACTGTTTTCAGATTAATTAAAATATTTGCAGTCACCTACGTTCTTGATTTTCCATTTACTCGCGCTAAGTCGTCGGAAGAAAGGTAGGGTTTTCGAAACTTAACTTTTACTTAGGAATATTGTTTACGTGATTCGTGTGTATATCATATATTATGGTATGATTAGAGAAGTGATAGATTAGTATAATTTTTGTGGAGATTGAATCATTAATGAATCGTCTGGTAAGAGTTATGTAAACTGTAAAATACGATGAAATTTATGCACAATTTTGTTTTCTGTAAATTTGAGTAATTTTGGGTCAGAACCAAGGAAAACTTATAATTGTGGAGTGGTAGATCTCGAAGAATTAGGTGGAGCCCTTTTAAAAATCTTTTCAATCCGAGATTCGTAGAATTAACTGTGACTTTTCGAAGTTGGCTGAACTGAACAATTTTGGGACAGATTCACTGTTCAACTTAAAACAGCGTTTTACTTCGTTTGAGACTGAATTTAGCCTTCACTCAAAACAGTAACCTAGTGTCAAATTTGATGAACTATTTTACATGTAATACCCCAGGTTTGGGGATAGATGGTGTTTAGTCCCACATTTGTTGTTTAGATGAGTGAATCTTGGGTATATAACAAACCATGTAAGAGACTACTAGTACCTTGGGCTTAAGCATTTTGGGTCATGTGGTGTGGCTTGTGGATCAAATCAGGATACTGGGCTAGTGGTCTACACGGGGCTTTACAAATGGTATCAGAGCCCTGCCCTGGCCCAAGTGGTGGGTAGGATGCGTTCTGCCACCATGGACACCATGAGAGGTTGCTGGGACAATGCAACGAGGACATTGCATCCCTAAGGGGGGGAAGATTGTAATACCCCCAGGTTGGGGGTAGATGGTGTCTAGTCCCACATTGGTTGTTTACATAAGTGATCTTGGATTATATAACAAAACATGTAAGAGACTACTAGTACATTGGGCTTAAGCATTTTGGGCCATGTGGTGTGGCTGTGAATCAAATCAGGGTACTGGGCCAGTGGTCTGCATGGGGCGTTACAGAGGGAGCCCGCCATCACCAACGCCTTACGACCACCACTACCATTGATCCTCCACCACTAACATCGCACCACCGCTGCCGCCGCCTCTACCACTCGTCTGAAACCACATATCCACCACCACCAACTCCACTCTCGCGACTACTCTCTCACAGGCTTTGGTCTATCACTTCTCTCTCCCTTAACACCTTTACTTGTATCATGTATTTTACGCGCAGACCAAGTGTCTTTGATTTGATTCAACCAAAGGGTGATTATACTCAGCGACTAATTGACTGATTTTTGTAGACATTGTCACACCCTCATTTTTAATAACCAAAAATACATATAAACAACACGTAGGATAAGTCAAAAGTCTTACATTCAACCATTGAAAAGTCAAAGTCAATACATGTTCTATAAATCAAGTCGGTGCCCGTATCCGAATGCATAAATAGAACTTGTATCACAGTCATTACATCACTTTCATAGTCAAAAGATATCAAATAAATAATGGAGTTACAAAGTCATCTTAGCCAAAAATAATGAGTTTCCAAGATGATATGATAATTCCAGGCTAATGAACTTGTCAAAACATGCACACACTCCAAGAATCCAACTTCATGCGTCTCGTTGAGTATCTGAAAATTATAGGATGAGCTCACTAGTTTAGTAGGAAACAAATCTACTAACGCTAAGGGTATAGAGAATGAAATGTGCACTAGAAAATGGGACAACATGAATGGAATGACTAACCGATAAGTATCCAAGTGTCTCAATTGGTATCCAAGTGTCCAAAATAATATCAACATGTCCAGAGAGACCCAAAAGTCCATTAAGTTTATCACAAATCACCAACAAGTGTAACGCGTGTCCAAACTCGTATCCAACGTATCACATGTGTCATTCACGCCATGCATTTCTTTCATGAGCTTCATTTAATATAATTTGGGCATATCCTTTCGGACCCCGTGTCATCCGGACATACCCTTTTCGGGTTCCGTGCCAACCAGACATACCCTTTCGGGCCCCGTGCCATCCGGACATACTCTTTTGAGCTCCGTGCCAACCGGACATACCCTTTCGGGCCCCATGCCATTCATTTAACTCATCAATCTCATTTCATGTTCATTCAAATCATTTAGGTATCCATGCATCGCCTCAACTCAATTCAATGCTCAAAAACCTAGTTTGATCGGTTATCGTCAAAATAGTGTCATTAGGTGTCAAACATATAACACGAGCCCCGAGGGAACTTAAGGTAATATCGAATATGCTAAATTATACTCATGACACGTATCTCAAGGTGTTTCAAGTCAATTAGAATGAACATAGTACGCACATCACATAAAACGGGCCAAAACGGGTCAAAAGGAGCAAATCTCATTAAAGGAAACGTGAGTCGACCCACTTGGGTCCTGAACTTCACAAAAGATTTTAGGTCGACCCACTTCAAGGTTGGGTCTACCCAGAAGCCCTTACAAGTAGATTTTGAGCAGTTTCAGTATTTTTGCCATAACTTTTCACACCGAACTCTGTTTTGGACGAATTATATAACTTTGCCGCCCGCTCCTGTCACCGGTAGGTTCGATTCAGGCTGGCTTCCGTTGCCGGAAATGCACTCAATGCGGCATCGGTACTCTTATCTCTATGCTGGACTGATGACCATATGCACTACCGAATATTCGGGTTATGAATACTCGGCGAAGACCAGAGTCGCCACTTGGTTATAGGTCCAAGAACCTTGAATGACTCTATATATGGATAGGCTCGATCCTTGCCACCACAGACGGGGCTAAGGTACCGAGTGGGAAGGTGTTAGGCACCCACTCTGCCTAATCAAATGATTGGCCTCTACTCATCACCATTGGTTCAATTTGTTACTATTCTAAATGCATGAGACTCGAGCAAACGAATAGGTGGATTTTAGTAAAACGTTTTTGAAAGAAAATTGTCTTTTTGTAAGAGGGAAAAACAACCATATGAAAACCACCTTCGTCAAATGCAACACAAAATAGAAACAAACATCCTATGAACGGGGACCCGAGGCTAAATAGCTTATTATCATCTTACATCCATAAGCGATGACAAGCAATTACCCTCGGTTCCTCGCATGAAACTAACACATGCAAAACAAAAGATTAATCCGCCATTGTGAATGCCAGATTGTGCACCTACTTCTAGGGGTTCTATCCTAACGTAAACATGATAAGGCCTTGAATTGAAACGTGGCTCATGCGATACAGGATAATAAACTAAACATGATTAAACGAACAAGATGCATGCATGCTAAACAGAACGCGGGCTTAAAATAGAAAACATGATCAAATTAGGAAACTTTCCTAAAATGAAAACTTTCTAAATATGGAAACTATATGCATGCAGGACTCAACATGAATTAGGAAACTTTCCTAATATGGAAACATTCTAAATATGGAAGCTATATGCATGTTGCTACTTATGGAAATACAGTAAGGGCGGGACAACTAATTAATCATGCAATATGCAGGTGCAGGGGTGAAACGGTGATTTGACAAGTTGGGAACGAACGGGCAGCATAACGACAGTAAACTGACAGTACTCACGCAATAGTGTGGACAGCATAACGACAGTAAACTTACAGTACCCACGCAATAATGCGGACAACATAACGACATGGGTAGAAGCGTAAATATGCATGCAGACAGAGTAACAATTTAAGATGCGAATTTTTCGAGTATCCGGACCGGCAGCATAACAACTGTATATGTTATGTGCATGGTTTCACTAGGACAGAGTAACGACGGTGCTAGTAAATTAAAATCATGAGTGCATACTAATTACGTGCGAGTGTGTGTGTGCAGAACAATAATTAAACTACTTTAATTATGCAAGGGCAAAATAGTAATTTTGCATACTAAAAAGATTTAAACATTCAACTTAATTTAAAAATCCTAAATTATGCATGAACTAAGCATAAATAAATAAACCCTAAACATGCTTGCGTAAGCAAAACTAAAACAAATAAATCAAATTAATTAATCTAAACTAGTTAGGCTAATTAAATTAAATCCAAGACAAATGGCAAAATTAATTAAACTAAACTAATTAGTTTAATTAAATTAAACTAAACTAACTAATTAAATTAAATCAAAATGAATAACGAAATTAATTAGACTAAACTAAACAATAAAGAAAATAAAAAGGGAAACATACCTTGACTGAGCCGGTCGCCCTCAGGAAACAACCAAACTGAACTGGACCGTCTCGGCTAAGACAGCCTTGATGCTCGACTTCTCTTCGGCAGCCTTCCGGCGTAGAAGAGAAAAAGAACTAACCGAACTACTCCAAAGTTGGACCAAGATTTAATCTCAGTCTAGAAAAAAGGATTTGTTAGGCGATGTGGGACGACAAAAAATACGATTTTCCGTGTTTAGAGGCGGCGGCACGCAAATCTAGAACGTTCCAACAGAAAAAGAAATTTTTTTGACAAGGCCGGACCGGCCCTGGGCTAGAGTAGGACCGGCTTTGGTTTTGGTACGGGCTGGGCTGGTTCGGGTTGGGTTGTGGTCCGTTTTGACGCGTTCTGGGCTGATTTTTGGGCAAAAAACAATGATAAATTGGGCTAAAATCAAGGTTTTTTGTGGATTAAAAATAAAATACTTTTGGGGAATAAAAAAACTCAATATTTTGAAAAACACTCAGTTCGGAACTCAACAAAAATATTTCTGGGAACTTCAACAAAAGGTTTTTCAAACATCCTTCAAAATCCAGGCGCGAGGAAACGACGATAGGCTACCGTAAGAGATCTTTGCATCAAGTCCATCTTCTCGAAGCGAATAAAATCGTACCAACATGTTCATCATTGGGCGACGGCACAACCAAAGTAAGGATGGCAATCTTGACCGAACCGATGGGTACCCGAACCTTAACCATTTTTTCCCCCCGAACCATAACCGAAATATTCCCCATGGGTGCGGGTATGGTAGATAATCTGGTTTGAGTTGATAACCGAACCGTTCCCCGAACTGGATATGTGTAACTATAAAATTACCCTTCATATGTAGAAGTTTAGCCTGTGTATAGCTTCAATGCATTGAATTTTTATTTAGATGTATATTAGTTTTGCATTTAAAATATCTAGATGCATATCTGCATACCTTTTTAATTGATGGATCTGTGGAGTTTCCAGTTTAATTGATTTTCATATTTGAATTCCATTCATAATTATTTCATTTTTATTGTTTTCTAATTTAACGGGGAGTACCCGAACCGAACCGATCCCCGATTGGTTCAGTTATGGTTTCAATTTCCCCTACCCGTTCGGGTTTCGGTTTGGTTCTGGGTAGTCATCTAGTTTTGAGTAATGGGTTCGGATATGGCAATACCCGAACCGAACCGACCCATTGCCATCCCTAAACCAAATGGCCTAAGCGTTATGGACAACCAAGGTGGGGTGTCTACAGCCGGCTGCTAGAGGGAGAAGAGGGAGGTTGATTTTGTTGAAAGTTTGACCTTATACACATGTATACACACACACACATTACACTTGCACCCCCTCATGTTTCAAATACATTTTAAATACATCCATGTGTAATGTAATGACTCCACATTGACCCACTTTAATCAAATTTCATTTCCTCACATTTCCTCATTATTATTTCCGGAAAATATTGGCCCAGTTTCCCACTTGATTTTATCAAAATTTGATAAAATCAACACTAGATTTTATCAAGTGAGAAAAAAAGTTTGATAAAATCTCAGATCTTTGAACTAAAAAATATGAGATTTTATCAACTTTCTTCTTCACTTAATAAAATCAAGGGTTGATTTTATCAAATTTTGATAAAATCAAGATTTTATCAAGTGGGAAACATGAATTTACGGGTCCTTACAGACACCATTTTCCACTTTAAAAATAACCCGTGCTTCGCAGCCACGTCTACTATCTAACCTATTGCACTTCTTTTCTTCACTAGGATCACTAAATTGTCTGAACCCCTCTCTTGAGCACACAAAACTACTTCGAATCACTTCTTTCGTACCTCTTTTGAAAATTTTATCATCTCTCCAAATGCTAAAACCCTTGTTAAATGCATATCCATTGTACATGCCATAAGCTTCTTTATCACTATTAACTTTTCATTCCAATTTTTAACTCAGAACATGCTTTTTTAGTACTTAAAAAGCCATTTGCATATATGAAATAAGATAGCAAACAAAGAACCAATAAACTAAGGATACATCCAATAAAAAAATTAAGGAGAAAAATAGATGTTGGAGGGCGAAGAATTAAAACATACCCATTATTGGTTCCCCCTTGTTATATTAAAATCATATAGGTATTGGAGGGCAAAGATTAAAAAAAACGTACCCATTTATTGAGTTGATCTAGGTATTTGGTTGTTGGAATCCATCTCTATTGTAGGTGGTTCTTCCTTCACTGAGTTCATCTCTTAATTTATTCTTCTTCTTAATCTAAGAGCATGATTTGTTAGGGATTTTGTTATTTAGGGTGTGTGTGAGATTTCTCCCAGGTAAGAGCATTGAATTTGGGTGGAGAAGGGACGGGAGGGGCGAGGAGAGAGAAGAAAAGGGTTTGAAAATTTCAAATTTGGAGGGGTTTTGGTTTCCCCCATTTTTTGGACAAACGGAAGACGGACGGAGTGGAGCGTCCGTTTATCTAAGCAGGCGTGGAGAATGGAATAGCTGGTGCAAGTTCATTGGCTGCAAGGTGGGTATTGAAAAATTTCTCAAGAAACTTCTGAAGTCCAAAATTTTTTTTTTTGCTAATTGCCCAAAGTGAGAAGCATAATAATTTTGATAAAGACGTTCCTCAGTAATATGGAAAATAAAATAAAAGAAAAGGAGGTTAAAAAATTTATCTTCTATTGTTTGGTTGGAAAAAAAGGGGAATTGATAATTGCACTCTAAAAATTGATGCAAGGGCTCCAAGCTACAGTGGTTTTCCAAAACTACCCTTTTGCAAGTTCCATGAATTACTTCAGGCACTCCAAAATAATTTTACTCTTCTCCTCTGCCTCCAATGGCGGAACTACCATGGGGCTGGGAGTGGCCCCGGCCCCCCGGGTTTTAATTTTTTTAAGTATTATGAATATAATTATTTCTTGTGATCTTAATAATTTTAGTTTGATTGACTAAAAAAACAAGTTATTTTTTTATATTTTGATTTCTCAATTTTTTTCATAAGTGAAAAATAACTATGTGAGTGTTGTAGTAGCCTAAAGAATATATTGAAGAAAACGGTTCATATATTTTTAATGGGTTATGTTAGTATTATGTTGAAAAATAAAAGTATATGATATAGTTGTGGACACCCATCGGGTGGCCGCCCACACGATAGTGATGACTCCCCGATTTGATTTTATTATGGTTTTGGAGTCGCCACCCGAGTTTAAGGAATGAACCCGAGAAACAAATAAATGCCCAATGATTTTGAAAAATGGTTTTACCGGTCATGCGAAAACCTTTTTATTTCCGGGTTCGGGGGTTTGGTTACGAGAGAGGAAGGGTTTTAATGCACCCCCTTGCCTGATTCGTAAATCGGTCTTTACTAAATAATTTGTGGGACGTAAAATGCGTAGAATTTGGTTTTATACACATAATCGGGATTCGGGGACGGGAAACACGTACGCGAGATAAAACACAATGCATGAGATTAGCGTGCACGCGTGCTTGCATATTTGCAATGTAAATGATGATGTACGAGGATGATATGAACATGATGATATATTCAGAGTGATATAAAGACAGAGAATATGATTAGAATGAACAAATAAGAGACACAACAACTGCTCATCAATCTGTCAACAGAACAAGGGGGTTGGGCGCTCAAGGTGACCTTGAGCGCTCAAGGTCTTTCAATCTCAACAATTTAACTCTTGCTTTCTGGTTTCAAAAATACCTTTCTTTGATCATAAACACTTGCAGAGCTGATTCTTCATTCATAATACCAGTGCAGCATTTCAACAAAGCATTTGAGATTAATTATCAGATAAAACATGCATTTTTGACCATTTTGCTTTGAGAAAAATCCGTAAGTGAGATTGAGTTTGAGTTGAGAGAGAAGAAGAACTGACAATAGATTGATGAGCAACTGAGATGAACTCACACACGCTTGGGATGGCAATAATTATAAAAGGATGGACAAAATGCATGCACTGCTCAGAAACCACTTTGAGCGCCCAAGGTGAGGTTAAGCGCTCAAGCCAATCCCTGGTTCTCACTTTCTTTCAATCTCTCTTTATTTCATTATTCATGTATTCACAACCTCTTTACCAAACATCCCTGGAAAATAATTTTCAACAATAACAAGAACTAAGAGGCATGATTTATGAATACTCCCTCTGTCCCTTTTTAAATGTGTGCTTTGGGAAACGTGTATTTTTTAGGACGTAAAAAAATGTATTTCTACTCAAAATTTTTGAAATTTTTTTGCACCAAATTAAAGTACTCTTTGAGCACTTAGAGCACTTTAATTTGGTGTAAAGAAAGACATAAACTTGTATAGAAAAAAACATTTTTTAGGGGTTTGAAAATGCACGTATTCCCATTGTACACATTTAAAAAGGGATGGAGGGAGTAATAAACAAGTTATTGATTTTGTTCCTTTGATTATTCATGGAAAAATGAAGAAAAAGTATAAGATGAGAGCTTGAAAGAAGTGAGATGGACTGATATAGGCACTTAACAACACACACCCCCTTCTGGAATGAAATAAAACAGCATGATAATAACTAAAAAGAACAAAATAAATAAAACAGTAACCTGTCCAACAGACACCTTGAGCGCCCAAGGTCAGGTTGGGCGCTCAAGCCATCCCTTGGCTTGCATGTTTCTGTTCTGCTTTGCTCTTGACATTCTTTTGAGTTTATTTGCTTCTGAACACTTTGAAAATATTGGCTTTTATGTTCTTTCAATTGACAAAGGTTAATAACCTTGGTTTTCTTCTTTCAAACATGAACAAAATCAAATAAATTCTTTTGACGATTATTGCAAAATGATCAGAACCCAAATGAAACTGGAATATTGCATACTATAATGATAAATGACAAAATAAAGTAACAAAACATTCCAGAAAGCAAGCAAAGCAAAGTAGCAAGAAAACTGACTGCTGGGACATTAAGCGCTCAAGCTGACCTTGGGCGCCCAAGGGCCGATTAGCACAGAAAATTTTGTAAGCTTAACAGCCAACTTTTGGACTTTGTAAGTGTAAAATGAGTATGAGGAATTCACTTACACTTACTGGTCACCCTCAGATTGTGACCAAGTGTTGATTTTGTTGATTTTCCTACCTTTTTAGAACTTGATCAAAGTGAGAAAATGTGATTTTTTCTTGGTTTGGCTTTGAGACTTGATGTTGGGTACTAAAACAGTTTGTTTTTTTTTTTTTGGGTATTTTGGAGTGGTTTGAGGCTGGTGTTGATGGTGTAGGATGAGAGCGGTTGATTTCAAAGCTTAAGGATGGATTTGGGTTTAGTTTTGGTTGATTTTGGTGGAGTGTGAGGGTATAGACGTGGGTGAATGAGGGAGTGAAAGCTTCTACTGGATTTTAGTGAGAGAGGAGTGCTGGAAGTGAGGGAGTATGAGAGAGAGACAGTAGTTAGAAATGAGAGGTGAGATGGGGTATTTATAGAGGGAAAAAAGGGGGGAAATGGGTAATTTAAATTTAGGAAAGTTTAGGGGGGTAAGGGGTGATTAGGGAGGTTGAGTAACCTTGTAGGTTAAGGCAATGGCCGGATTTTAGGGAGATAATGGCTCCCATGCAGCAGAATCTCATGATTACAGCCACTACCCATAACTGACTGGTGTACAGGTTGGGCGCCCAGGGTGTGGTTGGGCGCTCAAGGTGTGTTTTGGTGCTGGTTTGTGTTTTGGGTTAGGGTAATGGTTTTTGAGAGGTTTAAGGTTAGGTTTGAGGTATTTAACAATTTCAAATAAAAGGGGGGATTGATCTATGGTCGATTTCGTAACAACTAAATAAGTATTGTTAGTTAGTTGTACCTCGTCAAATCTTTTGTGGAATTATTCCTTTCTTTTATGTCACGGATACATGAGTCTATCCATCGCATATAGGCTTTAAGGGCATCATAAACCGTCGAGGTAAAGTTGGGACCTAAAAGATCGAATGGAACGATTCATAGACAAGTAAATCCCTTATGAATTCCAAGATACTCCCGTAATTAAATCAAGGGGATTCATCATTTGAAGGGAAGTAGACGACTCAAGAATTTCACATTTCCTTTACCTCGTAATTGAATAAAGAATTCAGAAACTCTAAATAAAAGGAGGAAGAAAATGAAATCTTGCTTGGTTTTCACTGGGAGCTTGAGTAAGGAGTAGATCTTTTTGGGGTTTTATTGAGATAGTCAACACCAGTCTTTTCATCATCGGGCATGCTTGTTGTGTATCTCTACAATAGTCCCTTTGTCCTAAATTGTTGTCCGGTTCGGTTTTCAATGCAATATTTAAAATGTCATATCTTTCAATCTATAATATTTATTTTTAGATTTCAATTTTAAAATGTCATTTCTTTACATTAATTTGAATCATTAGTTGTTTTATTTGAAGCTAGTACTTAACATCAGTTTATTAACATTAGTTGTTTTGGATCATTAGTCTCATTTTGGTTGTTGTTGCTACGCCCTTGATTTTTGGTTGTTTGAAGTTGGTTTGGACTACTACTGATGTCTTTGTTGAGCATTAATTTCTCAGGGTGTTTGAAGTTTGCAGTTAATGGAGAGAGATTTTAGTTCATTTTTCCTTTTGGAGTGCCTCAATAAATGAGAAGATAATTTGGGGTAGAGTGCCTCCAGTAATTTTTTGTATTTTGAAAAGGGTAATTTTGTAATTTCATTAAATTTTGGAGTAACTGCATTTAAAAAGGGAGCCCAAAATCAGCTCCCAAAAAAATAGAGAAAATAACAAATCTAAATTTTGTGAATGGTATTTCTCCCTCATTTCTGTCTCATTCTCTTGGGTGATTCTATTTGCAACCCATAATTTACTCCATAAAACCCATTTTCACTATTTTTCCCATGCAACCCACTATCTACTCCATACAACCCACTAAATTCACCTAAACTTCCCACAATACCATTCATCTTAAAAAACCCTAAATCTTCTCTACCACCCATTGCCACCACCAGCCAGTGCAACCACCCGTCGCCGCCGCCACCACCGGTCACCACCACCACCTGTCGTCACCACCCGCCGCTGATCACTGAAGTTGCTGCGCCGTTCGACACCATCGCCATCCAAGCAAACTGTGAAAATTAGATTTTTGCTCTATATATCTATTTCGGTATGTAAATGTCGAAATACGTCATATTTTTTGACAAGCTAAAGTCGCAAAAAATGATATATTTCGACATTAGTTTGTCAAACTTATGTTGTCAAATTAAAAAATTTCCTAAGTATCTACTTCGGTATCCAAACATCGAAATAATGTATGAAATTCGACATTAGTTTATCGGAAATCGTAATGCATTTCGACATTAGCTTGTCGATACGTATGCTATCAAAATATGAATTTTTCAAAGTATCTATTTCGGTGTCCAGATGTCGAATATGTGTACATATTTCGGTGTGTGAATGTCGAAAATATAGTCATGTTTTAGGGTGTGAATGTCGAAATTCTGGGTTATTTTTTCCAGTCGAGTTTTTAGTATTCAAATGGATTCCTTTCCTATTCCTTTGATTTACAAGGGAACAGTGAGGAAAAAGAAGGAGTGGCGATGAGGGGTTGAACGAAGGAGGTGGAATGAGGTGGGGTATGGCTGGTGGCGATGGGTGGCAGCCATGGCTGACAAGGGGATAAAGGGGGAAGGGGGAGGAACGGGGAAGAAGAAAGAGGGATTGTTTAGGGGCATTTCAGTCTTTCCACCATAATGAAAATTGAGAAGTTTTTTGTGGGTTGTATAGAGTAAATTATGGGTTGCAAATAGAATACACCCATTCTCTTTTATTTTGTTTTCTCCCAATTTCCTCGACGCTCCAAACCCAGCAAAAACCCCAGCAGGCAGCAGCATCCAAATCCTGCCGCGGAGAACGAAATGCTGAGCGCAAAATTACCACACATTGGCCGCACCATAACAACATTTACAAGCAAGCGCATACACATGACTGCAGCAACAGCTACTTTACTACCATTAGACTCGTACCGTGAAACCAGTTTCCAATCAAATGTTTACGCATGTAACAGAGCCATAGACTACCAAATCAAATCTGGGTCTTTAAATGCTGCCCTCAAACTGTTCGACAAAATGCCCATACGTGATGTTGTTACATGGAACTTGGTAATTTCTGGGTATGGACGTTATGGACATCCAAACCAAGCTCTTTGTTTTTATAACCAAATGATTTCCCACGGGGTTAAAGAGAGTGGGTCCACTTTTTCATCTGTTTTGAGTATATGTTGCGACGCGGGGTTGTATGATGAAGGAATCCAAGTTCACAGTAGGGTGATTATATTGGGTTTCAGTATGAACATTTATGTTGCAAGTTCTCTTGTTGATCTTTATATGCACATGGGTCTCGTTGATATTGCTTTGAAGTTGTTCAATGACTTGTCACATCGTAATTTAGCTGTATGGAATTTGGTTTTACGTGGATTTTGTGAACTGGGCCGATCAACCGATTTGGTGGGTTCATTTTTTCAAATGAAATTTGACGGTGTTGAGCCTAATGGGCTCACTTTTTGTTATTTGATTCGTGGGTGTGGTAGTGAGAGGCTTGTGGATGAAGGGAAACAGTTGCATTGTTGTGCATTTAAACTAGGATGGGTGGAGTCAAATTTATTTGTTGTGAATGCTTTGGTAGATTTTTATTCTGCTTGTGGTTGCTTGGTTGGTGCAAAGAATTCATTTGAAGCAATCCCACCTGAGGATGTGATCTCATGGAACTCAGTAGTTTTTGTCTATGCTGAAAGTGGGTTCTCACTTGATGCTCTTGAAGTGTTCACTAGGATGCAGCTATGGGGGAAGAGGCCATCAGTTCGGTCATTTTTGGGGTTCTTGGGTTTATCAAGTTGGACGCAAAATCTCATCCTAGGGAGGCAAATTCACTGTTGTGTTATAAAATCGGGTTTCAGCTGTAGAAGTGTTCATGTTCAATCTGCTTTGATCTATATGTATGGAAAATGTGGTGAGATCGACAATTCAGTATTGTTATTTGAGAGTGTTCCAGAGAGAAGTCTGGGGTGTTGTAACTCACTAATGACATCTTTGTTGCACTGTGGCATCATAGAAGATGTGGTGGAGATGTTTGGTTTGATGCTTGATGAAGGAATTGGATTTGATGAAGTCAGTCTCTCTACAACGCTGAAAGCATTATCAGTGTCTACTTCTGGAAGCTTGGCTAGCTGCACATTGGTGCACTGTTGCGCGGTTAAGTCAGGTTTTGAATGTGAAATTGCAGTCTCATGTTCATTGATCGATGCATATTCCAAATCTGGTCATGTCACACTTTCTCGACAAGTTTTTGAGAAACTTCCTTCACCAAATGTCATTTGCTTCACATCAATCATTAATGGATATGCCCGGAATGGAATGGGAAGAGAATGCCTTCAGATTCTTGGCATAATGATCCAAAGGGGTTTGAAACTTAATAAAGTGACATTCTTGGCTGTTTTAATGGGGTGCAATCACTCGGGGCTTGTTCAAGAAGGGAAAATGGTGTTTGATTCAATGAAATCTATCCATGGTATTGAACCAGAAAGGCAGCATTATACATGTTTGGTTGATCTTCTTGGTCGTGCAGGTTTAGTTTATGAAGCCGAAGAGTTGCTAAAACAAGCACCGGTGAATGGTGAGTCTGTAATGTGGAGCTCGCTACTTCATAGTTGTAGGGTCCACAAAAATGAAACGGTGGGACAAAGAGCAGCGAAAATCTTGATGGAGCTCGAACCTGAAAATCACGCAGCTTGGTTTCAAGCTTCAAAATTTTATTATGAAATCGGAGATTTTGAAATGTCAGTTCATGTTAGAGAGATTGCGATGGCTAAGAAGATGAGCAAGGAAATTGGTTACAGTTTGATTGAGGTGAATGATCACATTTGCCACTGAATTGTTTTCAAACGGACTATACAGATCGGGATTATCGTTTAAAGGTTTACTCTTTACTCTTCCTTTTTTTTTTTTTTTTTCCTCGGAGAATTTCAAACTGCAAAAATGTGTATGCCCTTATCCCGTTTGCACTGTAGTTTTCTTATGATACTCTCAGAAATAAACCTTTTAGTATCGGTTCATCTAATAATTGCTATGAAGACTCAGAACCCATGAACAGTTGGGACTGGACAATGTTAGTGGGCAGGACCACTGGTTGAAGAGTAAAGCAAAGGCCTTCAAAGATATTATTCGTACACTTGAAGTGTGGGCTTGTAGAAACTAGTGCACCTTCATGTACTTTCAAGCCAAGCCATATATCCCCACAAACCCTCCATTTTGAATACTAATCATCATATAAATTAATACCCATGTCTTCTCTTTATTAATGTAAATCAACAGGCTTACCAAACCACCAGAACCAATAAAAGAATGGACAAAATCTTCTTTATTTCTTTTGTAGGTCTTCTGATTGTTGCTCATGGAACTGCAGAAACCATTTTATCTGAAAGCATTTCTGTTTTTGATGAGCTTGGAAGCTTCGAAATAGAAGAAAGAGATGAAATTGAAAATTTTGAATTGCCATCCTGGAAGAGTGAACGGGGTAGTAAGGTTCTTGTGAATGTTGATGGTTTTGGAGCAGTTGGAGATGGAGTTTCTGATGATACCCAGGTGATTATGTTTTTATTTTTTCTAAGTCTTCATATAAGCGCTGCTGCCTAAATTGTTCACGTTTTCATTATTCAACTCCAGAATTCATCTAAGAGATGCGATTTGCACAAACTGAATGCATTTCAGACACTAAAATGACCTGTTCAATAATAAATGGGGTACTAATTTTCTGTGATTCAAATGGTACCCACATTGAATTTCCTTTCTTCATTTGACTTGTATTTGTTATCAGGCCTTTGCAAATGCATGGAAGCAAGCTTGCACTACACGACAATCAGTTTTCTTGGTTCCCATAGGACGGCGTTATCTAGTAAATGCAACAAGATTTAAAGGGCCATGTGCTGACAAGTTAATTGTTCAGATTGATGGAACAATCATAGCACCAGATGAACCAAAAAGCTGGGATCCCAATTACTCACGAATTTGGCTTGATTTTTCCAATCTGACTGGAGTCCTTTTCCAGGGGGGTGGAGTTATTGATGGCTCAGGCAGCAAATGGTGGGCAGCATCTTGCAAAAAGAACAAGTCTAATGTAATTGCTAAGATTTACTTGACTTCAAATTCAATCCACAAATAGTTTTTGCTTTGATTTATTTTTCTTCTTCTTTTGGGATTCCTTTTGTTTAATTTTGTATTCTTCTTCTTTTGATAAGATTCTATTTGTTTCTCTTTGGCAGCCTTGCAAAGGAGCACCAACCGTAAGGATCTTACTTTTCCCACACTAGACGTATAAATAATAGAAGTGGGTTGCAGAAGTGCAGATTAAGTAAAATCAAACATGGATAGTTACTTACTTGTTTCATCTCCTATTGGGAATAACATGAAGAGTTCCATTGCAGGCATTAACTATTGATTCAAGCTCAGCTATAAAGGTTAAAGGCCTTACTATACGAAACAGCCAGCAGATGCATTTCATAGTTTCCAAATCGGACTCTGTGCGGGTGTCTGATATACTAATTTCTGCCCCAGGAGACAGTCCTAACACCGATGGAATCCATATTACTGGATCGACAAATGTTGTTCTCCAGAACTGTAAAATTGGAACAGGTTTCGAAATTCGCCCCCTCTATTTCAGATTTTTTTTTCCCAAGAAAAATCTAAAGGAACCATACTAGCTCAATATAATTTCCATTTTTGTTATGGCAAGTCAGTTGTTTTCAAAGAAAAAGAATAAAGAGAAGGCCAAAATAAGGCCTTCTGTCCAAATTATACAAAGTTACAAACCAACATGCATGTTAGGGTTATTATGAATGCACTTGTCAGTGATACAGTCATACAGGATCAAAGATTGATATCATAAGCTACTGATAAGTAGTTCTGCTTATGCTGTTTAGGGGATGACTGCATATCTATTGTCAATGCTAGCTCAAATATCAAGATGAAGACGATCTATTGTGGACCCGGTCATGGAATTAGGTATCCCCTTGTCCAAAAACTCTTCTATTTTGACTTATTCTGTTGAAGATTACTTTTAACTTTTCTCTTTACTAGAAAATTACACTAACTGATTTCAGGAATGTAAATAAATGAGATTAGCGCCCGCCAGGGGCGGAGCCAGAATTTTAGGTTAACGGGGTCAAAAATGAAATCTTTTTGCAAGTTATTTTTTCTATTTTTTCATGCAAAGAAATAACTAAAACGTAGATATACAGTGATACATGTATTTTTGCTTTATAATTAGTCCCAACGGCTTATTACATTTTAAAAATAATGCACGATAGCCTCCGTTGTAATACTATCAACTTCTGTAAAGAAGAAAAAAACTTGAGAATTCTATGCATTTTAAGCAAGTTGGGGCAATTTATGACATTTTTGCAGGGTTGAAATTGCAAAATTTAACTCCAAACTATCAAAAAATTTGTGAGAAATTGAAGTGAGAGGGGTCAAGTGACCCCTCTTGTCTCCATGTCCCTCCGCCCATGGCGCCCGCAGATCATGTGAAAATTGTTAGCGTTTTTAGTTCCCTGGTTTCAAAGGACTTCCATTCTCATTCTTTTGGTATGAAATTCATGTGCACCAGCATAGGAAGCTTAGGGAAGGACAACTCCACAGGCATAGTGACAAAGGTGGTTTTGGATACAGCATTCCTCAGGGAGACCACCAATGGCCTCCGGATTAAGACGTGGCAGGTAATTCCTATACTCCATCAGAAAAAATTATCCACTTGATGAAAGTAAAATTATTCCTTCTTGATTTTCATTTTTATTATTAGGCTTTCATGAGGGGTAGTCGATTTGGTATCTGGTGCTTTATATAGAATTAGGTCTAAATTAGCTGGGGAAATTGCTGAAAATAAATTTGAAAAGGAGTTCATTGATGCTCTGAAGCAGCACTTAACATCATTTCCATAGCATTTACATATCTATGTAACTAAATACATTTCATCGCAAGTTAAATAGATCATGATAGCTCATTTTTACCTGAAACAACTGCCGCTGATAAATCGTTCCAACTTCTAAACATAACCAGTATCTAGTTTGAGAATGACAAAGATAACTCTCTTTCTTGTTGTCTGGTGTAGGGAGGATCAGGCTACGTTCGTTCCGTACGTTACCAAAATGTGATGATGGAAGATGTTTCAAATCCCATTGTTATTGACCAATTCTACTGCGACTCCCCAACTGCTTGTCTGAACCAGGTAGAAAAGAAAACCACATTTAAAAGTCCGATTCTCTTGCATCCTCTTCAATGAAAGTGAAAGAAATAAAAGTCCGATTATCAAGTTTTTTCTTTTCTTTTGTTTCAGACATCAGCTGTGGAAGTAAGTCAAATCCTGTACCGGAACATAACTGGGACCTCTAAGAGTGAAAGAGCAATGAAATTTGCATGCAGCGACACAGTACCATGCAAAAACATAATCCTCAACGACATCAACCTAGAGAAAAAAGATGGCACTGTTGAGACATACTGCAACTCCGCCACCGGGATTGGATTTGGATACATCCAGCCTTCAGCGGAATGCCTGACTTCCTCTGACAAGGACTTCATTATTGAGCAGAGTCAAGAGGTTGAGCCTGAAAAACCCAGGAGAGAGAATCTCATTCATACTGAGCTTTGACTTGTCTCTCTATAGGATTTGTAATACTTACAAACTTTCATTGAGCTTTAAAATTTATGGGTATAGGGTAATTTGGTTGACGAGGACTTTGGTCCTGATGGGTCTAAGTCAAATATCAAGGGAGATAACAGATTCTATAATATTTTTCTGTGGTGGAAGAACAATGAACCAAGGGCAGAGGGAGATAGTGAGCAATTACATGTATGAAAGGAATTATAGTATAATGTTACCAACTATTTTTACGTAATTTGAATTTTGATTTTTAACATATTTCTGTATCTTAAGTTAATTGAAGGAGAACAATACCCTTTGATTTATTATCATACAGCCAAACTTTTAATAACCATATAGGAGATTTTCAGAAAAAATGAAAAAAAAAAAAAAAAAAGGGAAAAAGTTTGGCACCAAACCAACCAGTGGGCCATTTATGATGTCTTTCGGAGGACTCAATTTGAAGGCAAGGCAGGTAGTTTGAAAATCGGAGTTGTCTGTTCAGTGTTCATATTATCTTGTTCTTCTTTATAACAATGACAGACAAATTCTATATCCAACCTTGCGGAAAATGAAAACAATGTCTCATGCAAATCTTGTTTTCATTTTCTTTTCTTCATTTTTTTAAAAATCAAAATCTCGCAGTTCCAATTGCATGGAAAATATGGTCCGAAAAGTAAATATCTAAAGAGAAATCCATGGATGGGGGCTTCGTGCCGTCAGTTATTATAGACCGTATCACTTAAATCAAAATTGTTCATTTTGTTGAAATTCTCGGCCAGATAAACTATTTTGTATGCTGATAGAAGATTTTCTGGCCTTTGGGCTTAATATCAATACAGTGCTTGGGCAAAATTGTTCATGGGTTTTTGGGTGGGTTGGAGCATTTGGGCTCAATGGGTTAATCAATTTTTGCTCCCCCTTAAAAGAGTAGTAGTCCTCCACACTGTGGGTGGTGATTCTAACTTGGTAACCTAATAGGACCTTTCATTTGGAATTATGGGCGCTTTTCCCCTCCGCCCTGACCTGTGCAAGAATTACCCATCGGTAGTGCCCAACCACTAGTCAGAGCTGACCGGAAAGGCACTCCGATGAATAAGTAGTAAATGACAAGAGGTGGAACTGTACTTTATATATATAGAGCTTAAGACTTGACCTACAAGTATTCACACGTTCGGCACGTGTGAATACTATTATGTAGATCAAACTGACGGTTTGAATCTGGAAAGCCCAAATGGTGACACGAGTTTGGTGATCTAAGGTAGGTGGATCCGGACATAATATTTGGTCCGGCCTAGAGATTTGGTTAGGCCCAATGGGCATGGCTATTGCACCATTGAGCCTTCGTGGATCTTCTCATTCGGTACACTACAATCACTTCTAGTGGTATTATTCAAATGCGGTCGCCAGACTAGAACATATCTATTTTTTTTCTGTCATTTGTTAATCCTAATCTAGTCTATCCTAAGGGACTTGGGGGAGGGGATGTGTGCTTACGGAAAACGAACCTTGCCCATGTGCAGTGGCGTAGCCAGAAATTTTGATCAGTGTGGGCACAAATATCTAGCTCATGCTTTTTTTTTTTTTTAAAAAAAACACACAATAATCTATTTCTTTTTAAGAATCTAAAACACATGATTAATTTTTGCATGTACAATTTCTTCAAGATACTTGTTTAAAAAAAGTGTTTTATTTCCACATTATCTTAAAGTAGCTACGAAGAAAAAAAAATTATATTTTTCAAACAAATTTGTAATTTCCATAATCATTTTCACGTGTAAAATAAGTAAATTTTCTTTTACAAGTTGATAGTAAATTTAAGAAGAGTACGTAAGAGAAAAAGAAAGGGATAAGGGCCCGAACTCACTTACATTTTGAGACGAGATAGTAATTATAATTACGCAAACACGTGATAGTTATAAGGTTAAAATTGAGTGAATGAAGGCTTAGTCATAAGTAGTTATAATTATTTAGTGCTCGTGGAACACTATTAACGTAGTGCCCTAACATCCTTATTCATCACATAGGAGTATTTAGTTGAAAATCATACATTTAGAATTGAGTCTCAGATTAATATGAATGGAGAAATGTGTTTAGACACTATGTGATAGTGTCCGAGAATCACATAACTATTTTCCATTCATGTGAGGTTACCAAATATTACTTGAACTTAAAAAAAAAAAACTTCAAAAAGCCAATGTGGGCCCGTGCCCACACTGGTCCCCATTTCCCTCCGCTACTGCCCATGTGTATGAGAGTATAAGGGAGACACCAACCACACTCCACTCCACTTGCCAGAACATATATTTATATACCCAATATATAACTGGTTTATTTTCAATGTCTTTTTTCCAAGGTTTTAGCTACAAAATATAGTTAATTCGGGAATCCGTATAACTAGTCGCAACATGATTTTTTCTATCCAGAGCTAAAGCCTACACAACATTGGACTCGTGCAAGATAATTAATTATCGTTATATAACTTTTTGCTTCCACTCTCAATTTCCGTTCTATGCTCGCGCTCGTAGTACTCATTGTTGTGAATTTTAGTAGTTTTAATTAATTTTGGATGACACTTTCACGCTCGTACGTGTGTATTATGTGAGTTAGGCATAAACATTTCACAATTAAAAACGCAACAGCAACAAAAAAGGGTCCGCCAAAGAAATAAATGTTGCCAAAAAGAACTTTGAGGCCTCAAAGAGTTCCCTTAATCCGTGAATGGTTGGTTGGCCATCAATTTAGGCCTGTGGCCTCATGTAATTTTCAGACAAATAAGTGGAGACAAACCATGCGTAAAATCCAAATATAAAGAAAAATAATGGAATGCAAATGGACATAAACAAAGAAAAATTAAGCAAGCCCTTCCAACCAAATTTCACATGCACAGCAACAGCAATAAAACACTAACACATCAGCCAAACAATCAGGAAAATCCCAAGTTTTTAATGTTTTCCAGTTTCCCTAAATAGTTGATTGGTGCATTGATAATATGGTAAACCAAACACAAGTAAAAAAAAAAACCCAAAGAAAATAGAACCCAAAAATAAGAAGAAAACTAAAAACAGGAGTCGGTCAATCCTAGATCCTAATCACCAATACACCATAAAAAACTTGAGACCAACAACTGATTTAGTCAGTGATAAAAAAAACAACTGATTTAGTCTAGATCTGAAACCCTAATGACAAACCCTAGATCTGAAACCCTAATGATAAACTTTAGAGTACTAGTATTATGGCCAGGGCGGACCCAAGAAGAGGCTCTCTCTCTCTCTCTGCCCTAAATATTATGACGTATCACTTTTTTTTATATATAAGTAATTTATTTTCACACCCCGAAATTGATATCCACACTCTTTCTTGTCTTTTAGTTGAAACTTCTACAAAAAAAAAATTCACTAAAAGACAATAAAAGAGGTATGGATATCAATTTGGGAGTATGAAAATCAATCCCCTACATATATTGAATAGGTTTAGTATTATAATATAATCCATCCGTTCTGTTTTGATAGTCCATTACAAAAAGATGTGCAATTTTCAGATAAAAATAAAGTACTACTTTCGTTCATAATTTTATGAATTTTTTCACACCATGCGTTCGCCCCTGACTATGACCATTCTTGGACAACTGTTCCCAATTAAGTATGAGATCAAGTTTTGATGGAAACAGAATACGAGTAGCTTTTACTCTTTGTATAGCTTGTGATCTTGCCTTATGGTCAAATTGCACTTTCACCGAAGACAAAGTAAAGTTTTGTCTTGATAAATGACCAATTGATCTATTCTTTGTAGTAAAATTTAATGGACCACTTATGCAATATCTTGCTTTTGATGGAGATGATAAAGGTTTTACATTACTGTCGGTTACATATGAATATGCTAAATTCGTTAAATATTGCAACATTCTGTAAATCAAAGGAGAAGCGAACAAGAAATTGGAATTGGGAGCCAATGGTTCAGATTTAAAATAAACTTTCCACCGAATCCAATGGTCACCGTTGCTCATTACACCCTGTAGTGACAACCCTCACTACAGGGCCCCAGTTCCAAAGAAATCGGGATTATCCCTAATGATTGTTTAGCTGTTGTTTGTAACTAAACCCATTGAATTCGGCAATGGCTTAGCTTAACCACAAAGACAAAGCAAGTTGGAACAAATAAGCTAAAGTTTTCAAGCACGCTGCACAGCACCCCCGAGTCCTAGTCTGTTGTTGCATTCTGAATCCGTGATAAAGTAATTCATAAAATCATCGATAATAAAGTAATCCATAAAAAAGTAATCCATAAAATCATCGAAAATACGAAAAGAGAAGGAAATGAAAATAAGTAGTAATTCTTGGGAGGCAATGTACCTGGAGGAGAAAAGTCAGAAAGTGCCAGAGAAAAGTGTGACCTCATTAAGTTGGACAACTTGAAAGGATAGTGGCAACTGCAAGAATATCCATTACAATAACAGTTACAGCATGCAACAAGCGAATCTTGACCACCAATGAAGGAATAAAAAAAGGAATTCAAAAACTAGGGCTAATATCATGCTTTGTATCGATACGCAATTCTTCACATTTGTCGTGAGTCGTGACAAACAGTAAGAATCATATGTCTAATTTGACTAGAGACTTCGCTTTTAAATGTCACGAAATAGAAGCGTGGAAATTTCAAGCTAGATGTGCAATCAGATCACGAACCTGTTGCACAAACTGAGGGCTTCGGATGTCTTAGTCAAAGCCGCCTTCTCAAATCCATAAATCGTAGCCTTACTGATGGTGATCAACAGAGCAAAGCTCACAATACAAAGCAACATGAAGCAAAAAGTGTGTGTGTGTGTTTCTGTGACTTTACGGCAAGTATGATGAGTGCGAATAAGACAGAGTTGCAATTGAGATGTATTACAAACTGTGCCCCCCATGTCCTCAGGTGTATCGCATACGAGAACTGCAAGAGTTCTCTTCATTCAAGGTTTGCAGAACACACTGAACATGTGCAATATGTGCACCCTAGGACTGTGAATTCACATATACCCATGAAAACAGGTAACTGAAGCCTCAAGGCTTGGTAGTTACCAACTTAAATAATCCAGTGCAGCTGTATGATAAACCAATTCTCTTCTGGATATTTTTGAAGGTGCTAAAGGGTTTTCAACAAATAAATTGTTGTTTGATCTCATAATAACTGGATACTATGGTGCTAAAAGTCTCGTGCAAGATAATTAATTATCGTCATATCAGGTGTCGGACTATTGTTTTTAATATTTTCTACTTGAAGATTCTCCTAGACCAAGGTATCTAATTCTAGATTTGGTGCCGAGCTGCGATTTGATCCGACAGTTCTGTTGCTTGTCTTGCAAGGAAAGGGATGGATTAAGAACAGGTCAAAGTCCAACAGATAATCATGCAGGGTGATGAAAATGATGAATGGGTTGAGCATTTCCGTGAATTGAGAGCAACAGATAGAACGATACAGACTACAGCGACATGGCTGCAAATAATCGACAAAAAAACGAGCTGCAAATTACCTGGAATCACGGCACTCGCCAAAACAATTCCAAGGAGATTAGTATCACAAGATACTGTGTACCTTCATTTTCCTTTTGGCCTTTCAAACGTATTGATGATTCATATGTGACCTAAACTATTAGTATTGTTTGGTGGGAAAGTACTGGTTTCTGTACATCTACGAAGCAACTTGTGGGGCATAGAGGTTTCTCTCATATCATGTTTTCATATCCATCTGAATTTTCTGGAAAACATCAAATCCTAAAACCATATCAGTATCCTAATTATTCAACATCTTTCTCTCCCCGCAATATGGAATGTTGCGTAATACCATCAAGAGCTGTTCTAATCAGTGTCAATTATAATTTATATGCTCACTCACGTGAATCTGTTTAGATTTAACATGAAATACTAAAATACAAGAGAGAAAACTTCCACTAAATGAAAACTAAATGAGAAAGCCAAAGAAAAGAAGGGACGTGAGATATTTGAACACACTTTCTTTTTTACCGAAAGCAGCAGGTTTTTACCTTTACAAGGCCCATATTATAAGCGTAAAAACACATCCACATAAGCCTAGAGAGAAACAAGAAGTGATATATGTGGGTGGTGGTCCACATCGGTGTGTTTTTCTTCTTCTTAAAGCCAAGATATAACAGAGATGACGAAATGGAGTATTCTAATAAATCCCCAGTTTAAAAAAGAACCCAAAACATGAATCGAAAGTTAATATAATCCAATTCAACTAAACTAAACTCATTCAATAAATAACGGTATGTTACATACATTACATAGATACACATAGGTAGTTGAACTTGTTTTCAAAAGAGCTATACAATTGGTATCTAATAGGGCATCAAAAAGTACCAAAAAGGCTGAGGGTTCATGAGTTAAATTCGTACCCGTTACAGTCGTTATTGTGTGCTTTGCTCTGTTCGTTTTGTTGTATTTCACATTTTGGAATGAGCAAGTGGATGAATCTCATGTAACTAAACATTGCCAAGTGGAAGAAATGGGACCCCCCTGATGAGCAAAAAAGATCCCAACTAAGAATCACAAAGAAATGAGGGAAATCATTATTAAAAGTGAAAATGACAGGGCAGAAGAGAATGAAAAATAAATGCCCTGCGATATTAAACACTCTTTTGCACAAGGTTTCACAGTTATGAACTTTGGTGTGCTCCTCCTATTTATTTTCCAACCATAATTGTTCCTTTTGGTTTTCGATTTCTCAGGAACTCTCCGTTCTGTCTCTCTCCCTCTCTCAGTACATTGAAGATGATAGGACTTAATTTCAGGAGCCTAACATTTATGCTATTCATTTTCTGCCTAATTTCGTCATTTCACATGCACACTTGCAGTGCTAGAAGAGGCAAGCATTGGAGGCAAAGAAGAGGTTCCTCAGCTTCTTTGTACAATAGGAACGCGAAGAATCACGGCAGTAGTAACCACAAGAGCACTGTTGGTAAAATGACATCTCCACAAACTCCGAAACATAAATCTCCATCTCTTTTAAAAGCAACACTGCCGCCATCATATCCTAATACACGGTCACCTCCTCCAACTCCACCACCACCACCACCACCACTTTTATCTCCAAATGCACAACCTCCATATCCAAATGAACCAATGCCACCCCAATCTCCAAATGCACCATCGCATCCTTCATATGCCAATACACCACCACCACCTCCATCTCCAAATACACCACTGCCTCCTCCATCTTTAAATTCATCACCGTCACCTCCATATCCAAATACACCACTGCCTCCTCCATCTTTAAATACACCCCTGCCTCCATCTTTAAATTCATCACCGTCACCTCCATATCCAAATACACCCCCACCACTTCAAACTCCAAATGCTCCACTGAGATGGAATGCACC
>JAXBDA010000567.1:0-79457 GCA_036023075.1 Gaultheria prostrata
TGTTTGAGATCACTAGGTTGAGACTCGGCTCGACTTGTGAGTAAATTGGCAAGCTTGAGTTAGAATTTTAAGAGCGTTTAGTAAATGAGTTGAACTTATAAAGTTAGTCACTAATACTAAGCTAGCTAGCTCTCCTATAGACTCTTGTTTACTAAACGAGTCCAAAGTGGAGTTAAACTAATTATGAACAAGTTAGAACTTGTAGGCTTAAAAATTCGGCTCTTTTGCAGACCTATGTCTATCACGGAACTAAGGGATTTTAATCTAAACACTAAACGAGATAAGTTAAATACTTATCAATTGAACCAAACAATTGGCGATGTTTGCTTTTAAATCTAAGTGTCCAATGTAGATGCTCAACAAAACTTGAATTGTAGCTTGTTAGGGCATCTCTAGTGCACTATCTAAAAGAGTTCCCTAAAGTGCCCTAACTAGTTTAGCTAAGAAAAACTCAAAAAATGGTCTTTAGTGCACAAAAATTGACTCCCTAGAATCCTAGGTGGCACCCCTCACTACCTAAAGTGTCCTAAATGACTACCTAAATTTGGGGAGAGGCTTAAGGAGAGAGATAGAGAGAAGGGAAGGAGAGGAGAATTTTGTGGGACCACTTGGCACCCTTCACCACTTAAATGGGTCTCACTCTAAAAGATAATGAACATTTTTAGGGAACTTCATTAAAGTGCATTTCTCCTTAGCTAACTAACTAAGTTATTAGCACACAAAATAGGGTCACACATGTGCTTAGATGTACACTTTAGCAAATATTTTTTAGGTAGTGTACTAGAAATGCTCTTAGCTATTGATATTCTGACACACATCCTCTTAATTAATTACTTAACTACATATCCACTTTTATTTTCTCTAAATTATATTGAATCCACTATGTTTATTATAATCAAGTCCAATAACATTATCCGGCATCCATATGAATCCACTATGTTTATTTTTTGGCAATTAAATCCACTATGTTTGCACTTGCAAAAATTGAATCCCCTATGTTAAACTGCACCTTTACTTACAGAGCTCTTCTCTCCAAATCTAACCATCTTTTTCTCACATATGAGATTTTTTTTTTTGGTTTTCTTAAATTCTTGAAAAGCAAAAGCAGCGCCTTCGCTTCTTTTTGAGGGTTTTGGCAATTTGTGTGGGAAATGCATTTACAAGCATCATGAATAATTATATCAAATTCAATACTAATAAATTGCAAAAAAAAAAATTCCAACAAAATAGAGTCATGACTACATGAAGCGCAATCCTACAAAATAACCAAATCTTGCATTCTTCATTCTTCATTCTTCAATACTTAATCCCATTAACTTCTCAATTGAAAGTGTACATGAAAACTGCTACAGGGCTCATGTTTCAGAAGTTGCCTACCATTTTAACTAAATGAGGAAGATATGAAATTAAATGATGGTTAATGGTTTTATGTTTGTTAAAATAGTTTTTGAAACGTGTTTTTGCAAAACAATTATTCCAAAAACATAAACAAATGTTTTTTTCCGATGCCAATCTAGCTAGGGAAGATGTTATTGAGTTAGTTAGATATCTACTACGAGTATGATACTGCTCCATGAGCTCAAACTCAACACCTCGATCACAACACACAATAGTACTACATGACCATTCAGTGGTCTCGTCAATTAAGTTTTATGTTTCCACTAATAAATCTATTGCCGATCAAAAAAAAAAGTTTTATGTTTCCACAAAATTTTCATTATCGTAACTTTCATGGTTATTGCAAAAAAGAAAAAAAAAAAAAAAAAGAATGACAAAAGATATGAAATTAGTTTCTAAAACCAGTGGTCCTGAAATTTGTAAAAGAAAAACAAGGTGCGATCTGGCCATGCCTGAAATGAAGGTGGGGGGGCCAGCTGCGCAGAAAAGTTGGCTTTTGGAAAAGTTTTTCTTCTTTTTTGTGCCACAGCTTTCTCCAAACTCAACCAGGCAAATAAAACTATAGTACTCTTAATCATCTACTCCCCGTCCCACATTGTTTGCCATTTTTATTTTTTAATTTTTTCGAACAATTGTCTATATTTCACAATCTATAATATTTTTTATAATTTTGAAAAATATGTTTAATAAAACTAATTGAGATCTATCAAACAAGTATCATATTGTATATAAAAATCATTATAGATCAAAAGATATGGACAATTTTTGTAGAGGTCCCAAATAGTGACATGATACAAGAATTTGGGACGGAGGGAGTATGTGCCTAGCTCGAAGCATGCCTTTTCATGCATGGTATTTATCTTAAACTTCCGGTAGAGAGACTAACAAGAGTATTTTTTTTCAGTAATAGTAACTTTACAATTCAAGAAAACAAAGAGAGATAATTTTCAAATGGAAAATATTATATTAAAATATTTAACATCAATATTTCAGTTCTAAGTTTTGAGCCGAGGGGCAGAAGCTACACCAAGGGTGGCAAGAATCAGAACAGAAAGAGGTCGAAATCGAAGGGCAAAGGAAATCGGGCAAAATATCAGGGTCGGCCCATTAAAGGTGAAGCCCACACAAGATTTTTTAACTTTATTACGTAGTTGACAGCTTACTCTGTTGTAATCTTATCAATCTTATGACATAGCAAAAAAAATTGCATGCACTTGTTCTATAAAATGCAATCTAAATTACTTACAATGTGACGTGCGAAAATTATATGGGTATCCAACCCAGAGACTTATAAAAGAGAGGAGTCCAAAAAATTTTGTTTGGTCATTTGCCACATTTTGCCAATTTTGCCCTCCAATTGGAAATTGCCCCATTGGTTTTCTTGTAATTATGCCACAATGCTATGCCCTTTTGGTCTTTTGGCTATTTATGGCTAAATTACGCATTTGAGTCCCTGGAGGTTGTTGCTTTACGGATTTGAGTCCCTAGAGTTTGTTGCTTACGCATTTGAGCCCCTAGAATTTGTAAACCAAAATACACACGGGCATCACATTCGTGCAACGCACGAGGCTGTTAAACTAGTATGTTTATAACGGCCTTGAGAGATTACAAACACACACTATAAACAAGTACGATTGCAAATGCTTACGCTCTCGATCCACAAGCATGTGGGCAAGTGTGCAAATCACGTACATCAACATCTTACAAAATAAAATACTTCTTCCGTCCGGATTTGTTGGTCCACAAACATACTTTTTAAATCCGAAAATGTTTGTCCATTTTCAAAAGTTAAAGGCTAAAATAGGGAAAAATTACACAAAAAGTAGTGGAAAAAGTAATGGAAAAAAATTGAAATTCTCAAAACGGACCAACAAATCCGGACGGAGGAGTATGTAATTTGTTGTATACTTATTATCTCCTTCAAATTAAGTGTGCGATAACCAGGAGCTTTTGTGAGATGTGGAAATACTATATACAATGTTATGAAACAGTGGATGGATATATGTTTTGAGTGCTATATACTCTTGTATAAGCATTTTAGCCTAAAACTAGAGAAACTTTTGAGTGCCGGCTGGGTATTGTACACGTGGTATCCAGTCGGCAATCTTAGCCGTCCATTGCTTGATCGGACGGTCCGGATATTAGAGAGGAGAGAGAGTGGTCGGATGAGAGAAGAGAGAGGGAATTATTCTAGAGCACCCAAAATATATTTGGACGGCTCGAATTATGCATGGGTACCAGGTGGCAATACCCACTCGGCATCCAAATTTTTTTCCTAAAACTACAAGTTTTGCTTTAGGAAATAGGTTTAAAATGATGGACTACTTTAACTTTAGATCTGAGAGGGAAAAGTTGAATTTGAAAACGACCCCAAAAGAAGAGCGGGTGGGATCAATAGTTGAACTCTTCTATGGCCAATCACATCTCTCTCTCTCTCTCTCTCTCCCTCTTCCAAAAGCATACTTCTAGTCTAGTGATTCTTTGTAGAGTGAACTTTTGCATAGGACCCGTCTCCTCAGTGGTTGGTACGACAGAGAAGTGTCTATGATTGCATCTCAATCGTTCATCGATCTAATAGTAAATTTTTAAAAGATTATACTTTTTTTATAATCGAGAAAACTTATATTATTAGACTAAAAAAAGACATTATCGGTCTGAAAATACAAGAAAACAATAACAAAAAAACAAAAGCCGCAAAATTGTACAACAACGATGACGGAAACCACCAATCTGCTCGGACGTGGCTGGAGGAAGATGACGGCAATGTATCAGCATCCGGAGCCCCACATCTCTTTGTCCCACCGCAGATGCAGATCCGGCACCACCTAAGCTCGGATCTGAGGGCTAAAGATCCCAAATTGGAAGATCTGGGACGCCTTCGTCCAAAAGTGATGGGGAAGCGGGAGATCTGTCCTCTCTAGGGAGAAAGTCTCGACCACCTCACAGCCATGTAGGGAGGAGAGGAGGAGGAGGAGGAGAAGAAGATAGGGAAGAATAGAATAGATTCTTCCCAAAAAGAAACTTTCAACAAATTGAAAACATTATAAAATAATTTTGGATAGCTGACATTATATACATTGCGTTTTACAGTCCAAATCTAGACTGCGGAGATGTCTGGATCTTCCTTGAACATACTAGTACTTGTCACTCAACCGGTTGTGCCACACATAAGGTAACATGTTGAGTATGCAATGGCACCTAAGCTTTTCTAAGACCTCATATTCTCGAATACACGATAAATCCAATCAATATATCTTTTTGAGAAGGTAAATAAGCTATTTTTCCCCTGTGTGACTGGCAAATGAATAGTCGGAGCCGGAGCTAAGGTCAATGTGGCAGTAATTCAAGACCACCAAATGATAAGTTCGCATAATCGGGGATTGAAAGAGATAAGGTACAAGGGTATTCTTTTTAATAATACGTAGTTGCATGCAATGGGCCAGCATCTCTTTGCTTAATTTATTTTGCAAAACTTGCAAACCAAACAAGCCATAAACCTAAAAGTAATACATGTAAAATGATCCTTTAAAGTTCATGCTTTTGGGCCACTCAGATTCAGGACTTGTTTATTAGCCAATTCAAAACTTAACCCCTAATGTACAACTAGTTCTCCAGCACTTATCAGTCATGTCGATTAGGATGAATCCTTTGGAATCTGATAGGTTAATAGAAAACCAGATAGCTTTTTTTATTACTATTATTATTTTTTTTATGCGAGTGCATTAACTTCTAGTAAGGTGATTTATGAGCATGAGAAAGCAACGAAAGAGCTTGCCCATCAAGAGGTCGCAAGTTCGAATCCCTTGGACAATTAGGAAAGTGCTAGGTATTAGAAGCCTTGGCCAGCCTCTGATCAAGCACAAAATTGGTAACAGATAGTCTACTTTCTTATGGCTTGATAATTGACAATCCCGAAGTTTGTCTGGTCGTTAACTTTAAGGTCTCAGAATTAGTCGACATACGCACAAACTGGCCCGAACACCTATTTATCAAAAAAGAAAAAGGAGATTTATGTGCAGTTTGGGAATATTCAAACATGAAGATCTAAGTATATTGATTAACATTGAGTGCTTTAATCGGCTTTTCCAAAGTATATGTCCAGTAGATACATTCCAATTTTGTAACTTAGCACCAGAGCAAGTGTTATATGCCCTATCTAGTACGAGATTTTGGATTTAAAATTTTGATTTTTTCACAAATGAATAATGCCAAGATGTTTACTTGTCATTTAGAGTTACAATTGTACAATTTTTATCCATAACGTACCTCAATATCATATAATTCCATTTTGTGTGACGTTAAATTGGCTTACCCGCTATTAACATACAGTGTGAAATAGTATTCACCAATAATATTAACCTCATTCGAGGAATCAGAAGATCGAAGAGAAAGATTTGCCTTTGAAAGTTTTCGTTTAAAAAGAAATTATTTTCTTATTCACCCGGCTTTTATATTCAGACTTTACTTTTGGATCTGAAATTCTTTCGTTTTTTACTTTTTTTCTGGTCAACGGACTTGAACATAAAGCCCATGAAAATGGGCCTCAAGAGTTTTTCTCTTCTTTTCCATTTAGTTCCATATGGGCTTGTTTCATAGGCCCAAACGTCCATTATTCCACAGTGTATATTCTTTGTTACATGGCCAAATATGTTTCAATTACAACTGCAAAAGACGAAGAGGCCAGCGAACACTGGGCTTGTAGACGAATAATGGCTCGTTTGGGAACTTATTATTTTTTATATTATCCGAATTATAGATTTTAAATTATCGTCAAAATAGATTATACTCGGTAGAGTGTTGGAGAGTAATTGTCAAATTAGATAATGATGAGGCTTTTTACCAAAACGCAAAATGAGAATACAAATGTACCTTCAAGACTGATTATCAAATTATATCTCCATTTTGTGATTTTGAGGATACATTATCAGAGAATACATTTGTACCTTGGCTCGGTCCTCCGGAACAACCGCAATCTAAAAATACAAAATCTATAATGCGAAAAGAAAACTCACAAACGGCCTCTAAATTTGTTAGCCCAGTAGCCCAAGCAAGACAGGGAGAAAGATATTGGGCGCAACCTAGGATATCGCTTGCAGTTCTCAAAAAAAAAACCTAAAATATCGCTTTAGCCCCAGCCCAAACAGAAGATAAAGCTAGGAAAAAACCTACAAGCGCCCACCGTGGGGCTCGAACCCACGACCACAAGGTTAAGAGCCTTGCGCTCTACCAACTGAGCTAGACGGGCGTTTTTGTTTATCTTTTCCAACTTAAAATATTTAAAGTCATTGACCGAGGTGTGTGAGCACACCCCCCGCCATCCCATCATTTAATTTAATTTTGATTTACTTTTATCAGTAAAAAATCAAAATACATTTGAGCCGTCCAAAACATGATTGAACGGTTAAAGAGTCCACAACACTCAGGTGCACCATCCCTTTGGATTTTGCCATTTCCACGCACATAATGTGAGTAACAGCTTTCTGTGAGGAGTAAATGGAGATTCTAAAGTGAATCATGTAAATTTCTTCAGATTTTGGAAATCTAGAATGTATTTGAATTGGTTATTGTAATATGGATGGATTTTAGGAAACAGGAAGAAAAACAATGTCTTCGTTCTTTTTATGCATCTAGAAAATCATAGCCGTTTTGTTGGGATTTGGGGTACCCGTAGTGACCCAAGTCACTACATTCTCGTAGTGAACTCAATTGTGGGTCCTCTACAATCAATATTTGGGATCGGAATCGTACGATTTGTCGGGCATGTTGAGTAGATCATTCATGTAAAAAATCAAATTAATTGGATATTGGTAACCATATGTTCGGATACCATTTATATGGATGGCTAATATCATTTGGAGAATACACTTTAAGATAAATTTGTCTCAATTGTGTGTCTACCAATCTTCAATGATCATAATTTTTTGCATGCATAATGTGCTCAACATTTCTAAAATAATAAACAGTTCCGATCCCAAATAAAAATTTCAGAGCGCCCATAATTGAGGTCACTACGGGGATGTAGTGACTTAGCTCACTATGGGAACCCCATGTGTTGTTTTGTTGAAGTTTTTTTTAGGGGTGCACGCGATTTGAATTGGACTGGTTCTCTAGAAATTCAGTAACCGGATCATTCCGATCAGATCTAGGATATTAACTAAAACCCAACCAATATAAGTTTAGAACCTGTCTAGATCGCAAGACCAGAGCGATTTTGGTTCGGTTCCAGTTCTACTCAATTAGCATTGGAACAATTTAACACATGAACTCAAAAAATTATTTATAATTTGGAGCACCAAACAACTCACATACTATAGGATTTTATAAGATTCGAAACCAAATACATTTCACATGATACACAAAGTACTTGACAATTCTACCATCAATAAAACTGATTAAAACAACCAATAAAGTTGCTTAAACAAAGAATGGAATAGTCTAAAAACAAAAACAAAAATTCAGCAGTATGTCTTACTAGGGAATGGAATAGTCTCAAAACAAGAAAATAAATTCAGCAGTATATCTTACTAGGGAATTAAAATTGAAAATTGGGTATTAGTAAGATCAAATAGTTATAGTACTCCCTCTGTCCCTTTTATAGTATAGACTTTTGGGTTGTCCCTTAATAAGTGTGTGTTTTGAAAAGTTAGTGGGTACATTTTCTATTTTGCCCTTAAAAGTAGATGCATTTTTTTAAAGTTAGTGGGTATTATTATATTGGTAAGGGTAAGTAGTGGAAAGTAGATGTAAAAGTTGTAAAAGTTGATGAGAGAAAAAATAAGTTGGAATTACGAGGCAACACACTTAAAAAGGGACGGAGGGAGTAATATATTAAGACTTCCAAGCAAAATAGATTTCTATTCTAAATAGACAAAAAAGAATACCAAATCAAGATACAAAATTATGTACACGTATAAATATTATACAGTCAGATTTGGTTTTAATCGTGATTCTTAAATTGAGAACCAGTAACCGAACCATAATTACCGGTTCTTATTTTTTCAATACCATAACCAGACCAATGAACTGCATAACCTAACCAAATAGAATAGTTCACTTCGGATCGGATCGGTTTATCATTTATATCGGTTTTCTTGTGCACCCATAATTTTTTTTTATAATATTTCAAAATTATCAATGCTTCATGAAAGGCATGACAAAATGTATGCCTGGGAAAGGAAAGTATGTGTAAGATGGTCTAAATTATAGAGATAAAACCAATGGTAACGGAAAGTAGAGACATGCAAATATTGCATTTGGAATTCTCACAATTTATCTGTATGCCCAGTATAGATTCTGTCTTGTACGAGTAACGTATACTAGTAATAATGAGTTAATCCACGCGATGGATTGAGTGAACAAAAGATAAAATTTATAGGCTCCGTTCAGTTATCAAGAAAGTATGAGAAATAATGGAAAAGTCAATTTTCCCATATGATTTGGAGCGTTTAGTTGCCAGGAAAATAATAAGATCATGGAAAATGATTTTCTATTCCTTTATTTCACTCCAATTTACTTTTCTTAGGATTAACTTTCATCCACAATATTTTTGACAACTGAATGGAGCCATAAAGAAATAATTTTACACCCCTTTTATCCTCAACTCTTTCTTTTGTCTTTATATACTTGAAAGTATTAAATTGTTCTTCAGACGGAAAAAGTGACTCATGAGGTAAGGATAATTTAGTAATTTTAAGGTGATTAGAGATAAAAGAAAGTATGAGGATAAAAAAGGTGTATTAAAAATCATCTCTCAAGTAGCATTAGTCTCGTTTCACAAAATATTCAACTCAAAATTTACACTATTTGTTTATGTTGTCTGTGGTGATGAATGAGTCTGAGATTATTCATACAGACATGTACATTTATTTTGGTAGTAAACTCAAGGTTTGACCATACAATAATTTAATTTATTTAAAACATACTAGATCTCTAATAATAGTTTAATTAAGTTGAAACATAGTTGAAATAATCTAACATGTCAAGTGTTCAACTAAATATGAACATGATAATGTAGACGAATACATTTCAAACTGTACGTTTAACAAAAGGCTTATAGTCTAGCGGTTATCTCATGATTCTCCCAATGGAGATAAGGGTATGAGTTTCGGCGGAGCCGCTGAGGCGTTTGGGGTTTAGGGCTAAAGATAACTTCTAAACCCCTTCTGGACTAACTCACTAACTCCCCCGCTAACCCCCACTAATGTATATCGAACGGCGAAAAACTGTACGTTTCATTTTATTTCTACTTAAATTCCAAATAGGGTAATGTACTTACTACAATCCAATGAAGTTTGAAGACATCCCAAATTATACGGGAATTTATTTTCAAATGACTTCTGATATACAAATTATTTCTCCTAAACATTGATCCAAGAATATATAGTTTTCGGATAGTATATGAGATAAATTTATTTAAATAAATCACACTTTTATTGTACAATCAAACTCACCTGTTACACTTTTGAGCCCTTGTTGATTTACATCTTTTTACCAGAATAAAAAAAAAATGAATAACATTTGTGGAAACAACTCAAAACTAATAGGCAATGAGTGAAGAGGTCCCAACATATATTAAGTGATCACACATTCCTCTCCTAAGCAATGTGGGACAATATTTCTTAACATCCCCTCACGTGCAGCCGCATTTGAGGTCTGTCACGTGTGACCACTTTTTGGGTCCTATCATCGTGCAACCTTTTTTTGGTAGTCTGATACCATGTGTAAACATCCAACTCAAAACCAATTGGCAATGAGTGGAGAGGTCCCAAGACTCCCAACATATATTAAGTGATCACCCATTCCTCTCATAAGCAATGTGGGACAATATTTCTTAACGATATCCACATACTGATAGGGTCGATAAACGAACTAAATTGTTCGAAATTAAAACTAGTGCTCATTCATTAAAGATTGATTCGTTGCATAAACAAATGAATCTTGATAATTTATTAAGCTTGTTAACCTTCCAAACTAAAGTTTGAACGAATTAAGTAACTCGTCTGGCTTGTGATGTAAAAAAAAATCCTCTACTAGACTATAGAAATCAGCTCACTTAGGGCATCCCAACAAACTCTCTAAATTGGCTCACATCCCTATTTTATGGAGCCAAACCCCAAAGTTAGGCTCCAAGAGACTCCCTAAACTCCTCCCTAAAATACAAAAATGAATAGTACCTCCCTAAAATCCCCCCCATTTAGGGAGGCACTATTCACTCCCTACCCATTTTTTTATTCTTTCTCTCTCTCCTTCCCCCTCTTTGCCGGCTGTTTTTTCTTTTTTTATTCTCTCTCTCTTGTCTCTCTCTTACTTTTCTCCTATATATTATATTTTATTAAAAATAGGGAGGGTAATAGGGAGTGTTGTTGGAGTGTTGATAGAAAAAATATCCGGTTATAATAGATATATGCACTGTACACTGCCTAATTTACCAACTCATTGTTGGGCTTGCTCTTAAGTAACTTGCTACATAAATTAGAAAAGTTTGTTTGAGATCGACTCGTTTATTGATAAGCTGAAAAACCCTAGATACCTAAGTTTAGGGATTTGCTATTTATGAAGTCCTAATCGAATATCTAATAATCAATATCCATCAATCAAGCAAACAATCGAAGAACACCAAGATATGCGTAGAAAATCCTAAATGAGTAAAAAAATCACGAGAAAGAATCATGCACTATAATCATTGTGTGAATATAAGTAATCTTACTCAATGTTTGTGTATCCTCACCACAAAGCCCAAGACCTACTTACCGAATCCACGTTAATCACACCTTTGTATGATGACCAAATCTTGAATCCTCAAGCCTTCCAAATAATTGTCTTTTGAACTCCAAAAAGGGCATTACTCGAAGATTGATTGTGTTGATGTAGAATAAACCTTTTGAAGATGATCATTTATCACAAAGACTCCAGTGATCTTCACCATTCTTCATGATACACAAACCTTAGCCGCAACAAGTGTTTGGAGATAGAAAATATATGTGCAAGGTTAAAACAGTGCTTGATGTTCAAAAAAAAAAAAATTGGTACTGTTTCTTCACCTAATGGTTGGTATTTATAGAGCAGATATAAAGTTGTCAAAAAACACGCGTTTTGCTTGAGTGAAAATATTTTTGCTTAAGCGTAATCGTCTGTCTTTAAAATTGCCAAATAACCAATCAACATTTTGGTTGGGCATTCTAAGTACTTGACTAATTACTATCGCACTCATAGGGCTGCAAATGAGCTGAGCAGCTCGCGGCTCGGCTCGTTTACTAATCGAGCCGAGCTCGAGCTCGAGTTTTGGGCTTGTTTACTAAACGAGCCGAGCTCAGCTCACAAAAGCTCGGCTTGGCTCGCAAAAGTTTGGCTCGTTTAATAGGCTCGACTTATTTAAAGATGCTCGTTAAAGTAAATTAGTCTGGTTCGGCTCGATAAGGGCTCGGCTCATTTACTACCGAGCCAAGCTCGAGCTTGAGTTTTGGGCTCGCTAAGCAAACAAGCCGAGTTCGAACCACCACAAAGCCCGGCTCGGCTCGGATCGACTCGTTTGCAGCCCCATGCACTCATTCAAAAGCTCACATTATATGAGATTTCTTTCCACACCCTAGACCAAACGCTCTAAAAAAAATATAAAAACAAGTGTACAAATTGATAAAAGGGAATACATGTAAATGTAATTTTTGATCATAATCGTGCCAACCAAAAGGGAAATTTATTGAAATGGTCCCTCTAGTTTCACTCGAGTCTCGATTTGGTCCCTCTATTTTCAATTTCACTCAATCGAACCCTGTAGTTTCGATTTTGTACGATTTGAGTCCAATTGATAATAGAAGTTAACGAACTTGACGGAAAATCCCAATTTAGGGCTTTTTAAGGGACAAAATTGACTTTTTACCCATCCTCTCCCTCAACCTCTCTACCCAACCGGAAAATTCACTCCCTTTCACTCTCCGATCATCCCAATTTGTAGTTTCTAGGCCGTTTCCTTCATTTGGAATAACACCATACTCGATATCTCTTGGGCTGTGAATTGCTTCTCACCACCTTTGTAATTGACGACGATCATGGGTTTTGTCGCAGGGACCCATGGTAACTATGAAGGGCCAAAGTTTGATGTCGGGTTGGACAGACGGGCCGGAGAATCGGCGGCCAATGAGGCGTTTAAAGTCAAAGATGATGTTTTGTGGGTTCCTCGAGACTTGGTTCTCGGCGGCGGCGCTGATTAGGTGCTCGGTGCCGGTGAAGGCAACATAGGAAGGGGTGGTTCGGTTGCCTTGGTTGTTTGGGATGATTTCAACTCGGTTGTTTTGCCACACCCCTACGCAACTGTACGTCGTGCCGAGGTCGATTCCTATTGCCTTGTTACTAGTAGCCATTGTTATTGCAGTTCCTTTCGTGTTCTTTTCACAGAGAGAGAGAGTGAAACAGAGTGAGTTCGATTCACCAAAAAAAAAAAAAAACAGAGTGAGTTGTGCTTTTCTGATCAGGTTGTAAATACCAGACCGTATGGAGGATACGTACCGTTTCACAAAAAATCGAGCAATTCCCCTGCTGGATTCGTTCAGTGGTTCTCGGCCGATCCCCGAGGTACTGACAGTTACCGTTTTTCCATTCGTGATGGTTGTCGATTGATCTCTTAGGGTTGTGGGCAGAGAAGAAGAGCACATCTCCGGTTGAATTGAGTGCCAAGACCAAAAAATGCCCAAGCCTAGGATATGTCAATCAAGAGACCGAGAAAGATGATCGGAGAGGGAGTGAATTTTCTGGTTGGGTAGAGAGGGGGAGGGAAAGGATGGGTAAAAAGTCAAATTTGTCCTTTAAAAAACTCCAAATTGGGATTTTCCGTCAAGTTCGTTAACTTCCGTTATCAATTGGACTAAAATCGTACAATATCAAAACTACAGGGTTCGATTGAGTGAAATTGAAAATAGAGAAATCAAATTGAGACTCGAGTGAAACTAGAAAGACCATTTCAATAAATTTCCCCAACCAAAAAGGGGAGCTCGGCTACATAAGCTACGTTCGAACAAATGTTGTTTTTAACAATCGATGTGTCACTCATCAGCCCTACGCAATGGTATCCCAAATATAAGCCAAGCCCTCTCTTGTAATTTCACCCGTCCACCGTCTTATTTTCTGTATCTTTTTTCTCTTTTTTCTAGTAGCATTTCCAAGAGCTCCACCCAATCCGACCGTCCAATTACTCCCCATCGACGGCTGTCAAACACTCCTCTCCAATAAAACCTTTTTTCCCCTCACTATATATACCCATAAAAATCCACCCATTTTCAATAATCTCTGCAAGTACTCTCTCTCTCTCTCTCTCCCCCCTTCATCTCTCTGTATCTTGTTCGAATCCACTTCTCTATCTACACAGATCTACGAAATTCGAATCACACTTCGGAACCCTTAATCGATCGCTCAGCTAATTCAAATCTCTTCGTGTTATCACATTATCCGTTCCTAATTCTTTCGGTAAAGTTCATATTTTTTTACTGCATCGGCAAAAAATTTCTGTTGTTGTTTTGATTTTTTGCAGAAAAGAGTGAGGAGGAGGATTTAAGGAGGAATTATACTAAATTTAGGGTTTTGCAGGGATGAGAATTGAACGATGAACGATGCCGGTGCCGCGTGGCGGAGCGCGAAGGGGCCGGGGAGCGAAGCAACAGCAGCAACAGAAACCTAATTCGAATAATCCGATCGAAGGCGAAGCGGCGATTGCTACTAGGACACGAAGGAGGAGGGCAGCAGCAGCAGGAGGAGGAGATACGCCGAAGAACAACGACGTTCAGTTGGTAAATGAAAACATAGTCGCCGCCGTTGCACCAGCGGAGGTGAGGGATTTGGCAGAGGCTCCACGTGGCAAGGAAGAGAAGAACGAGGAGGTAGGAGAGAAGGCGATGGATGATAGCGGTGGCCGGAGCGGTGATAAGGGTCATGCTGGTGAAGATGAAGGAAGCACCGCTCCGCTTCCTGAAAAGGTGAGATTTTTTATGTAAGCTATTTTTCAGAGTTATGGGTTTATGATCAGTTGGATATTTCATGTGTTTTTCTCTGAGTCACTGGACACCCTAAACTCTTGAAATTCCGTATTCTTATATTTTAGAATTCTTGATAAATTGTTTGTAGGTTATATAGATTCATCATCGCCACCATTTTCTTTCTTTGGAAATAGTAACATAGGCTACCCAAATAAAAAAAGTACAATCCTGCACGCGTCCATAACATAATTGCATGCATATTTTTCGTTGAGGTGATGGTGATTTGTAGTGGATATTTACGAGAACTGAATTTCCTTTTCCATGGGCTTCATGTTCTTCGTAGCTATATTGAAGATGGTGTTACGAGGTTTTTGAGTGATCTAATCAAATTAAGGAAGTTGCATGCCGGCCCTGTCTTTTTGGAGGCTTAAAGCGAAAACCAAAAGGAGGCCTTTTTCAAAATCTTAATGAGTAAAATGTAAGTAGAATGAGTAAAATGTAAGTAGGTAAATTACACTTCTGAATGCAAATACTATTATTCATCAATAATAAATAACGCTAAAACGATGTACATTTTTTTTATTACAAAAGATAGTTAGGGGTACTAAAATAAGGGGCCTTGGAATTCGTAATTTTTTCGGGGCCTAAATCGGCCGCAACGCTCGCTTTAGCTCAGGGCCGACTCTGTGCATTAGGCTTGGATTTTGAGTTTGGTATATTGATCGGGATCAGGGGCGGACCTGGGGGGTGCAAGGGGGGTGTTCGGCCCCTGCACTCCCCCCAATTTTCTACATATTTTTAGTATACTTTGAGATTTTTTTGTAAAATTACTGAAGGGTGGCCCCCGCAAATTAGGCAAAAATGGCAATCCTGCGTCCGCCACTGATCGGGATGTTACATTGGCGGTTTGGGTGTTTGCATGCGCTAGTGTTGCGTGCAAAGCGATGCTGCCTTATGCATGCATGGTTTACGTGCTGGTGGTTTGGGCAAGGTTTTTGACCGTTGGAGGGTTTTATGATTACCTCTCACTTATTCTGTTATCCATATATGTTCTTCAAAAGACAAAATGAAGATTTAACGAATACTAAGTTTGTCAATTTCCAATTAATGGCGTTTGGTTTATTAAATATACACCTATGGGAGTCTTGTCGTTTCGGTGGTAATTGCCGTACTTGAATCTATGTAGTTTTAAGGAGTTGTATTGCTTTTAGAATTTACGGTATTCAATTAATTGTGGATATATGTGAAATCCTTAGACGGATATATATTACCCTTTCCTATTTTTTGACACGTTATAAATAACTGGACCAGACTCGTTCTTGGCTTCATTTCCTCTATTATCATTGAAGGAATGTTGTCTTTTCCGGTTGTTTTTAGTTAACGTGGAACATATTTGACCGATAATTGAGTTGTCGACTTCAACGAAATATAATATTTGCATTCCACCAAAGCTCTTACAGTTGTAATAAAGATTTAGTTAGATCATGGAATTTTCAATTGATGCTTTTGCTTCAGTAAAGATACACCTTTGAGGGTTTTGTCGTTTCTGGCTTGATTAGCTCATATATGAATCTGTAAAATCTAAAGGAGTTGTGTTGCTTTGAGAATTAACAGTTTGTAATCAATACACGGGGATGCGAAAGTCCTTTATGTATTGATTAACTTTTCTTCTATTTTCTGAAATGTTAACATGATGGACCGGACACGTGCTTGAACGCATTTCCTCTACTATCATTTAATGGACTATTGTCTTTTATTAAATAGACTACCACGCAAAAGAAAACACCCGGTTTTCAGGTTTATCACGGAATTGGGCTTATCTCGAAGAGTCACAATTTGACTCCTGTATATACGCATCTATACAATCGACGAGCTGCTTACAATTGTAAGCGACACTCAGGGTTGCGAGTCCCTTCTAGAAATAGAAGATTTTGAAGATGAAGATTTCTCCAAGATCTTCACAAAACTGGAATGGTGGTTTAGAATGCTACACAAAAGAAAAGACCCAGTTTTCAAGTTTATCACCGAATTGAGCTTATAATCAAGAGTCACAGTCTTACTCCTATATGAAGGCCTCTATACAAGCGACCAACTAAAAAGAATTAAAGAACCATAAGGAACACGAAGAGTTGCAAGGCCCTTCTAGAAATAGAAGATTTTGAAGATGAGCAACTCTTTCTGTTTATTGACTTCATGCCGGCATTGGTGGGGTATGAGTTGTTGAAAATAGGCATATCTTGTGTGATAATTCTTTTTTGGTGACATGAATATATGATAGTTTTGAATGTTAGCCAGTTTATAACTGAATACGTTAACGGGACTGAATCAATGGAATAACATGCTTAGTATATTACTTGCGCGACATGTATCTCCAAATTGTTTGTAAACTGATACGGCCTCCTAAAGAAGGAATGTGATGCAAGTGGAGTGGTAACCCAGTGGTAGGGACCATGTAATCCCATGCATTTGACTGGAGTTTAAACCGCACTAACTACAACTAACAATATTGACTTTTGCCGAGCAAAACAAAAACTACGGCCTCTATCACTTTTTGTTGCCTTTTATAACTTTTTATTGTCCCGAAAATATTGTTCTTGTTCAAAAGTAATGGCCAAAAGTGGTTGAGTTTACTTATTTACCCTTTACTTTTCAACTTAATTCCTAGTAATAAGAGAAAGCAAAGATGATGTTTTTTAATAACTTAAAAAGGTAAAAAGAGAGTAAAAATATGACAAGTGCAATGATTGTGTCCCCTAAATAAGTTGGATCCCCAAAAGGGATCATTAAATGGGGATGGATGGAGTATGATTTTTGAGCCAGGAATGTCATAAGTTGTTTAATTGCATTGTACAAGTACAAACTTTTGCATTTGTGATGGCAGGTATTTTGATTGGTTTTCATAATGTATTCATTCCTTTTTTTCTTAACAACAGGTTCAGGTTGGTGGTTCCCCTTGGTATAAACTAGACAGAAAGCTTGGCAAGGGAGGCTTTGGACAAGTTTATGTTGGTCGCCGTGTTTCTGGTGGTACCAGTGATAGAACAGGATATGCAGCTGCTGAGGTATGTATATGATTCCTTTTTTTGGATTCTCAAGTTTGACTACTTGGTAAGTGCCTGCTGCTGCTTAGATGTATACCAATATAGCTGTGGCGTTTGTATTTTAGGTGGCTCTAAAATTTGAGCATCGAAGTAGCAAAGGATGTAACTATGGCCCACCATACGAATGGCAAGTTTACAAGTGAGTATTGCTATCATCAAGTATGAATTTAATATTCATATTACGCTGTGGTTTTTCACACACATTCTTTTCTTTCCAGCACTCTTGGTGGCAGTCATGGTGTACCTCGAGTACATTACAAAGGTCGGCAAGGTGACTATTATATCATGGTATGGTCTGGTGACTCTATCTTGCTGATTATTTCATCTCGTTGGTCCTGAATTTTATGGAGTCCATGGTGTGTTCTCAGTCTACCGTTGTCCTACGTGGCAGTCTAGATTGGCCCTGTAACAGTATAGCTTGTCACATGCAGGTTATGGATATGTTGGGACCAAGCTTGTGGGATGTTTGGAATAATAACTCTCATACGTGCGTACAAATAAGTTTTCATCATGTTTTACACTATACATTCTTCATCACTTTACGATTAGTGTTGCCATTGCTCAATTAATTCTTTTTTTCTTGTTGCTTCTAAATTCCAGGATGTCCATTGAAATGGTGGCCTGCATTGCCATTGAAGCAATATCTATATTAGAGAAGATGCACTCCAGGGGGTGGGGAGTTATTTTTTTCTTTCTCCTTGTGCATTGGTTTTGTCTGTTTCCTTTTTGTGTTGTTCCCGTTAGTCATCAATGTTTTGGATTATCTTTCTTTTTCTGCAATTGTTTTGTCCGATTTCCCAGATGGCTGTCAACACGTTATCATTTGTCAGACAATGCAAAATTTAGACCATCTAATGACTTTCTTATCCTAAGCTTATATTCTAATAAGGGAGCTTCTAGTATATCAGATATCCATTGGAATGGAGGTTACTACTGAGGTTATAGTCTATCCCTTAAAAACTAAAGGTTCGATGCGTTTTAGTTTGGGAACTTTAGAATTTGCTCACCCAGCGTCCACCACTTTAGAGTTCTGTAGTACTGAGGTTACAAAAATTTATAAGCCGGAGATGCTTATTTTCCCCGGAGATGCTTATTTTCCTTGCATCGTCATCATACAATAAGACTTTGCTCTTACTCTAGGAAAAGGATTAGGATTTACCCTCTTTTAGTCGTGTCTATGCTATCTAGGAACTGTGACTGGTATACGAAACTCTGGAACTAATTCTCAGGAAATTTTGCAGGTATGTGCACGGAGATGTAAAACCTGAGAACTTTTTGCTTGGTCCTCCGGGAACTCCAGATGAGAAAAAACTGTTTTTGGTTGATCTTGGATTAGGTACTTGTCTAATCATATTATCCTAAAAGAACCTACTTTTCAAGCAATGCTTTTGCTATTCAAGGAATGTTAGTGTGATTGTCATCTTTTCGTGTTATTAGCTACAAGATGGCGAGATGCTTCAGGTCTGCATGTTGACTATGACCAAAGGCCTGATGTCTTCAGGTATGAAAGTTACTTTCATGTTGGGGACGTGGAGAATTATATAAGACGTATTATATTTTGTCTTTGGTGTTGCTGCTTCTTGGCTAACAAGCATTTGTAATGGCAGGGGAACTGTACGTTATGCTAGTGTGCATGCTCATTTAGGCCGAATAGGTAGCAGGAGAGATGATTTAGAATCTCTTGCTTATACACTAATTTTCCTTCTCCGTGGTCGTCTCCCTTGGCAAGGATACCAGGTTGGTAATTAGGCTATAGTGTTTAAGTTTTTGTAGTAATCTTTCTTGTATGCAAATCTTTACAACATGCTCTTTGTAGGGTGAGAACAAAGGTTTCCTTGTCTGTAAGAAGAAGATGGCAACATCTCCCGAGACTCTATGTTGCTTCTGTCCGCAACCTTTTAGACTGTTTGTGGAATATGTGGTGAACTTGAAGTTTGACGAGGAACCTAATTACGCGAAATATGTATCACTTTTTGATGGGATAATTGCTCCAAATCCAGATATCAGGCCCATTAACACTGATGGTGCACAGAAGGTATGATTTGGCATTTTGTCATATAATCTATTGTCTATTGTGCTATTTTCATGCCAAAGTTACTCTTTATTTCATTTTCTGTATGTAACTGTGGTATGTACCCAAAATCTTTCCCTGCTCCCCATTTGAAGCTTATCTATCAAGTTGGACATAAGAGAGGCCGCCTGACTTTGGAGGATGAGGACGATGAACAACCCAAGAAAAAGGTTCGTATGGGGATGCCTGCGACACAATGGATTAGTGTTTACAATGCTCGTCGACCTATGAAACAAAGGTAGTTGCCTTTTCAACTCTTGCGTTGCTCTCTATTGTGGTCCCTATGGTATTTTATCTCATTTAAAAAAAAAAAAAAGGAGGTATTTTATCCTAATTCGTTACCACTTTTTTTCGGTTCTTCAAATACTTTTTGGCATAACTTGTTCGTGGTTCTCTTACTTTTGTTTGTATTTTATGGGCCCGTTTATTTGACTCGGTATGAGCATAGGGTTGGACTATATATCCAGAGTGATCAAACATTCAGTTTGGTTATTTTTGTTGGCCCTGTAAAACAAAGGGATATATAATCTCAGAAAATGTGGTATATACAATATCATGGGGTATGTGGTATTACTAATTCGATCTCCATTTATCCAATGTGATAATGTTTCCTATGGGATTATACCCTTAACTATTAGTCTCGTCAAATAAACAGCCCGTATATTCAATTGAATTTCATCTTGTCTTCTGGAGCAACCTCCCAGTTCTAGTCTTATTGTGTTTCGTCTGAAAGTGTGGATACCCAAAGTAGTTTGAAAGATGAGATAGTTTGTTTTGATATGTGATTCTAGGTATCACTACAATGTGGCGGATGCGAGGCTGGCCCAGCACATTGAGAAAGGAAATGAAGATGGCTTACATATTAGTTGTGTGGCTTCTAGTCAAAATTTATGGGCACTAATCATGGATGCAGGCACTGGATTCACTTCACAAGTTTATGAACTGTCACCTTATTTTCTTCACAAGGTGCACCTTATATTTTTACTAATCTGAAGCAATAATATACTGCTGTACCTTGTATTACTCATTGCGTGCAAAACTGCATTAGAGTTGACAATTTTTTTCTCTCTTTTTTGTCTTGGAAATTTATGAAGGAATGGATAATGGAGCAATGGGAAAAGAACTACTACATTAGTGCGATAGCAGGAGCTGCTAATGGGAGCTCGTTGGTAGTAATGTCAAAGGGTTAGTCAAAGTTGTTTGACTTGTAGAGTTCTCCAAATAGTTTTACAGGAGTTTCACTTATCTTATCTTCATTAATCAAATTCAGGTACACAGTATTTACAGCAGTCTTATAAAGTTAGCGATTTATTTCCTTTCAAATGGATAAACAAAAAGTGGAGGGAGGGTTTCTATGTCACTTCCATGGCCACATCAGGAAGTAGATGGGCAGTTGTTATGTCCCGTGGTGCTGGATTTTCAGAGCAGGTTCTTTTTTACTATTTTTTATCTTTGCATGTACAGTTTTGGTATCTTCTTTTGTCTACATATTTTTCTCGGACTAACTAGGTTTGCGACGTTTAGGTTGTCGAATTAGATTTTCTTTACCCTAGTGAAGGCATTCATCGGAGATGGGATACTGGATACCGTATTACTGCTACCGCAGCAACTTGGGACCAAGCCGCTTTTGTTCTAAGCGTGCCAAGAAGAAAGCCAGCAGATGAAACACAGGAGACGTTGCGTACTTCTGCTTTTCCTAGTACACATGTCAAGGTGCGTTATTCTCATATGAGCAAGTGCTATACAAACAGAAAAAAAAAATGCTACATACATAGGTGAAGTGCGGAGATCCAGACACATGAATTCGGAACCATTCGATATGTGTTGGTTCCTCATTATTTTGTTGGGTCCTGCATGCATCGGACGGTTCCAGATTCATCAGACACAAACTAACAAAATATACAGATCACAAAGATTGTGAGTGGAAACAAATTCCCCCCTCAATCTCACTTTTCATGAAGTGAGGCCATTGTCTTATAACACTCCCTCCATTCCATTTCAAGAGTCTCTTATCCCAATTTGAGACATCTCTCAGAGTCTACTACATTCTGTAGTTTCCATTCTAGATGGTTCGAAAAAGATCTCAATTGTGTTTTTTTCCCTCTTGAAAAAAGTGTTACTTGTTGACTCAATTAGAGGGCACGATTTTAAAAAATGGACAGTTAGAGAGGGATGGTGAGAGTAGGATATTTGTTGAAGCAAACCCATGGAGTCCTAATCATTTATTTTGTTTGGTCTTTTCAGGAGAAATGGGCGAAAAATCTTTACATTGCATCTGTATGTTATGGTCGTACAGTTTCTTAAAATGACAAAATCTATGCTGGGGAGTCGCTCGATGCCATTTTAGATACCCTTTCTCAACTCTTCTCGACAAGCCATCTTGCTGGGAAGCAACAAACCCTGGTTTTCTGTAGTGGCATTCAGGCTAGTGAAATTTTGATGAATCCGAGCTTCAGTAATTCCAATTGTATTAGTGCATAGTAAGGAAGATATAGGACTCTCTCTTGTTGTCTGTTAAGTTGTGTGGATATTCTCCTTTAAATGGGTGTCTATTAATCACTAGAGCCCAAAAGGATTATGAGTCTTTACTTATTATGAGTATCATTTGAGTATGTATAGCTTTTCTCAAACGATAAAAAGGACCTGGTTTAAGGCTTGTGCTTTTGCCTGGCTCTTGCTTGCTCTAATCTGCTTGCTTCCTTTCGGTAAAGATAAAAATTATTGTCGCGTGTCAACTTCCCCGCACTTCTACTTCCCTCTTAACAAAACTTACTTTGCTAATTTGTTTGTTTATTTTGCTGTTTTAAGTGTTTGGTTGAGGATAGGCAGACCAGAATCCAGGGTGTATGGGTAAGGATACAATATTGTAACCAGTATTTGGTTCATGAATCTAATTGTGATTTGATGCCAAGGAAACTGTTATTCCTTGTTTGGTTACCATGGAAAGTAAGGAGAAAATGATCAAGTATGATATTATAAGTCTCTCTCTCTCTCTCTCTCTCGCACGCGCGCGCAATTTACCAGATAAATTGACAAGTCTTGCATTTCTGGCCGACTTAATGGTTTCGCGGACCTGAGCCCCTTGAAGCAAGGGAAAGGTAACTCTAAATTTGTTTGCTTCCTTCTAGGACTAACCAACTGAATAAATGGACGAATTTCATTTCCTTGTCCTTTGAAAAAAATTTAATGACTGAGAACCAAAACCAAACCAAATCAAATTGAGCTTTATGTCCCAATAACAATTGGGATCGGCTACATGAATTTTGTATTTCATTGAGCTTGGACGACCTCTTCACTTAGGTTTAGTAAGCACTAGGTGAGAACTGAACAAACTAAAAGTTCTAACGATAAAACATTTTAATATCCAACGCTGGTCCTGAAAAGAAGAGAAGTAATTTTCCCAGAATCTCGTCAAGGAGGGAAAAAGAATGTGATAGGCCATCCATGAAATTGAGGGATTCCTGCAATCTGTGGAATTTGAAGCATAATAATAATGCTGGTAGTTGATATACTAAACAGGATTGCTTGATTAAATACACTAAAAAAGGTTAAGAGAATAAGCACTCCAGTTTTTTCTTGATAACTCAAATATCCGGTAGCATACATCGACGAATCAGGGTGATTATTCTACAAAGAACACCCTTACCCAGAATCTCATTTCCTGGTGATCAACAGGCAATATTTTCTTTTTACAACTCAAGTCACATTCATTTAAAATGAAGCACGAAAATAAAAATTCATTTTAGCTTTCTCATCCCATTGGCACTCCGAATTCCAGGAGACCAGAAACACCATCATGTTGGCCTGCAACAGACACTCGACAACGGAACTTTAGCCTGGCATAAGAGAGAGTAGAGAAGATCAGGGGAGAATAATGTAGATTTCATACTGTTACATTTCCTAATTGTCTAATGTGAGTTCATGGTGATGGTCACATTATCATTGAGTTGTTGTCACCCTTTCGGTAGGGGAAACAATCAATTAAATGCCTCTCCTGCCAAATTCATGAGAGAGAGAGAGAGAGAGAGAGAGAGAGAGCTAAAAGCCTCATATTTACCTCAGCATTATCATAGGTATAACGAACCAAAAATTCGCATGTGCAGTCCGGAGTATCATGCGTGGTCCTTTGGATATCAAGAATGTATGCATCACAGTAAATTGCGCGAACATCAGTTTCCTGAAAGTAAAAAAAATAGAAGAAACTAGCAAACGGCTTCTAAAAAAGCATGGATAGCTAACCTCTTACTCTAAACAAGGAAATATTCTTTCACCAAGCTTTGTTTATCATTTTCAAGGTCATAATATATCACAAGGGGAAAAGCATACCCTGAAGCACAGCACAGGGTCTCCAACCTTGACGCGATGGCACTCTGACGGTTCCAAGGGAATAGAACGCTCACGGACTCCCCTTTTCACATTGACCCATTCATCTTGATCATAACTAAATCCAGAAAACCGTACGCGAACTTCCTGTAGTATCCACTTCGATTAGTACATAGTACAACTTTGCTCATAGGATACTAGAAACGCAGTTTTCCGAGTTGCTTGTGATGCGTTCTTATAAGGATGGGAGGGGAGATCATGTGACATGTTCCATCATGTGAGTAGATACACCCAACATTGAGAATGTTTTAGTTTGGGTCAAACGAAAGAAGAGGAGGTGAGAAAACACCTCAATAAAGATGAGGGGAAGTAGTGGAACAATCATTTTATGAGAATTCCTTGAACTCTTTTTCCTGCCAACAAAATTATACGTAAAGAAATTCTGTCCAAAGTATTAATCTAATCCTAGAGTGAATATAAAGGTCTTACAAGTTCGCCCGTATGAACAACTCTGTAGTTGAGGAATGCAGCAACGTCGTACCTGACCAATAAAGTCGAAGTTAGTTTTACAACATCAATATCAGAGACGAATTTTTCACTCAACGTCTGTAAGCTTATGTGTTTAACTTACCCCGCCACCTCTAACAAATGAATATGGATCATTATCGTAATATTCTCAATAGGGTACGGAAATTTGTAATGCTTGAAATTCAACTCTTTCAAAAATTACCATGAGCTTAATCGAGTGAGGTTAAGGTGTCTTTCTATCGGTACTTAGTTAAGGTGTGTGTCTTTGAGATCCCATAAGATGGATGGTAATTGCAAGGAGAAGTACCAGCATGAAGCCAAAAGTCACAATGTTTATTCTAGTGTCACGAGAAACTGTCGACAAGCTCAGCGATTTACATATCGGAATGCACTTACTGAAACATGGTAGACATCCGTTCCATAATGAAGAATTAAGCAATAAGGATGATCCCAAACTTATAGTCCGTTCTCAAAAAAATTCATGGTATCTCATGTTTTCACCATCAATATCTATTTATATGCAGTATTTGCTGACTCTCACAGTCAAATAGAATGATTTACAAGTTTGATATCCAGATACGCTGTCAAAATATGTCACTCGTCCTGACCATAGTCACACGCCGCCTCCTTTTTAAAAGCACTAAAGTTTAAGTTTCAAACCTATAGTAGGCACATAGAGCTATCAAATCAACCGAGTAAAGCTGACTACTAACCCCAAATACTGATAGTACCTCAAAAAAAAAAAAAAAAAAAAACCCCGAAATACTGATATATATGTACACATGTTATATTATGTTCTTTGCTCAATTACAACAACAATATGTGAAGTGTTTTTAATTTATAAACAAACTTAACTATAAAAACGTACAAATACAATATTTGATTAAATTATTAAGTATTTCATAAAATTAAATATAGACGATCTCAAGACGCACTCAATTCCAATCCTTTCTGAAATTGACAGCTTTCGTGCTCCAGCTCCAGCATTCCACACCTGCACTGCTCACGCTCTGTGTGACTTAGGTCCTAACAATGTCTACGACCTTTCTCCCATACTACCAGTGTCTGCAATTCATTCTCCCAGATACTGTAAGAAAGACCTCATCCAATACAAACTAATACCCATTTTTGGGATTCCATACACCCCTAAAGTTTCCCAACTGCAAATAACACAGTAATCTCAAGTTATCTGTGACCCCTAAGTTTTCATTCATATCACTTAGCCACCTTGGACACAAGTCCCCTTTATAGTTCTATTCAATTCAGGTAACAATTCAATGATTGAATTGCTATTCACCAAATGAAGGATTGCAATTAGTAGGCATCCCTTCTGAAAAAATTAAAAAATCCTGAATTACTTGCCATAGTTGATGCCTTCCCGTTTGCCATCTTTATATCTGAGGTAAATGCCACATCAAGATGCCTTTTTGAAGGTAATGAGTAGGGTCAACAATGGAAGCTAGCCTGATAAAACGCCCAAAGATTGTGATATTTACATTTTAGCATCTTTACCCACACTCAATTCACAATGTTGTCATGGAGAGTAGTGGGTTTTGGGTACGCGGCACTTGGGGAAAGATATCAACGGGGGATACATAAACCAGAGTCAAGACATATAGAACTATTCCAATGGGTTGGTACCCTAATGACTAGATTGGAAATAGGTTAAGATATTCTAGCTCAACCATAACTGTGTTAGTAAAGAACAAACTGGCGGCGCAGGATTTAGATGGTCTAACCACTTTATTTGCAAATTTTGTCTCAAGTATTGTGGGAATAAAATCACTTCAAATTCAATGAAAAGCATTACATAAGTGCTTCACAAAAACAGGTTACGGTTTCTGACTACATATAGTAAGCGCAAATTTCTTTTGTTAACCGAGTTCTATATGAAATCTCACCAAGCAAAATCCTTGAACGATTTAGCTTCAAATGACAATTCTGAAAGACCTGCAACCCTCTCCGCTGAAAAGAAATAAAGAAGTAAGACTAGTGCATGGAAGATTTTCAATTGCAGACTTGTACAAAGATTCCACTTATTTTTTTTATGGGAATTCATTCACAAGTTATATTAGGCAGTTCTTAGAAAGTTCATAATTCATATGGCGGCTTGAAACAAGAGAACATGTGCATAATGGAATAGCCCAAATGTGAAAAATCTTTAGGTAGGCTGAGGTAAGCTTTCATGTGGCTTCCATAGCAGGACACTGTCCGAACTTAACTCTTCATGGAATCACAGCTGAAGAGTTGAACACAGAAATTTTCATGGGAGGGCCCAGGAGAAGAAAAAAATACTTTGTTTGCATAAAATATCTGAAGGTTTTGAATAACCGAACTGAAATTAGAAATAATGTGTGAAAAACAAAGGGGACCTTTAGTCTTTCTAAGTCTTTCAGGTACACTGATTGTTAAGGCCCAATCTGAAGGTGGATTAAATTCTTGAAGGGCAACAACAGGTAAGGTAGAGACTTTAGCAGCAATTTGTTTCTGTTTATCTTGGAACCAACTTTGCACCTACATCAAGATGAAGATAAGGGGATCAAGGGTTCAAATAAAAATAAGACAAATAACTCGGTAGCAAACCAAAAGTAGTAGAGAGAGAAGAACCTGTTCCCATTTTATAGCAGGTTTTCCAGCTCGATGTTTTGACTGACTGCAGAAAATGGGGCATGACAAATACAAACAAAGTTAACAGTTAAGCTTTTCCTGATACACCACCAACTTCTTATTTCCGGGTAAAGAATAAGAAAAAGCTAGACTTGATTTACCTAAAATTGTCCGCAAGTTCTTGACAAAACTCTTGGCTCAGAGATTTTTCTCCCACATCCTTGAATAATCTTTCCATGGCAATAATCTATCAAGGAATGCAAACATCAGTATTTTTGCTACAAAATGTGAAAAAAATAGGCTAATCTGGTTGCAAGAGAGAAGGCAATGCATAAGTCATGTTAGAAGAAAGCCTTCAAGCCTTCGCCGTTGGTCTGCTAGAGGAAACATTTAGGGCCTATTTGATTGGCCGGATGAGACCTAAGATTCATTACAAAATCCGGTAGGAACTAGTTTTCGACTTTTGAAGGCAACTCCTCCATTAGTATTCCGACCAATAAAAAATGACCAATGAATTGAGTGTGATGCCAATTAGAAAGTTAGGAGGAACTTGGCACGCAGGCAGCACCACATTGTAGCTATGGTGATCAGCTGAACACACTCAATTATCAGAAACAATTTCGACATACATATCTTATTGTCAGTATTTTAAAATGAACACCCTATGCGTTCTAAGTTGAAGCCCTCTGAATGTCGACTCGTGCCTTTATTTTTTGTTACTTTTGTGTTTCCATCAAATTCTCTGACCACAACTAGAACATACCTTCCTTCAACCTTATGATAGCACTCCACAGACAACACCCATTTTATCATCAAATGTCATAACATTTACCAAAAGAAGACGCAACATTTTCACCATGTCATGCATAACATTCACCACAAAATGACATTACATTTTCAACATCACTTTATCTCCGGTGTCCCCACATAACATTCACACAAAATGTCATCACATTCGCCATGAAAACCCGTGAAATTTAATGACTTGGTCACAGTCCTATGAAGCACGGGTACTTATAAAACCTCAAAGTACCCGTACCGGGTACCAGTACTTCATGGGTAATTCAAAATACGTACGGGGTACTCCAAAAACATACCGCATACTTTTGAGTTTATGGGTACTTCGTTGGGTACTTTATTCGTAAAGTTTTAAAAACTTTAGGGATTCTGCATGGAAAAAACCCTCAAACTGCTGGCTTAAATATGCAAGAACTCAACTCGAGACCACGACTTAGATCTAGAGCGTGATTTTGGAAAAAACAAGAGCAGGGTTAAGTAATCTTTTCTGTCGATCTTCCTCCAACGACTGCGATTCTCTCTCTCTCTCTCTCACACACACACACATAATTCTGCTGCCCCTTCTCTCTCGTTATTATGTCAAAATCTATTCCTTTTTTCAATTTCCTAAATGGGCTTCAAATATCTTCTGTTCTCCATCTTGAAACCTATGATAGTTGCATGCACAAAATTAGGCTATTGCACTTTATTTCATAGGAAGATGAGTCCATCAAGCAGTATGGATTCAAGTTCAAATGCTATTAGCTTTTTTTTTCTTTTTTTTTATATCTTGCTTCTATCTATAAAATATGTTAAACTTGTTGTATCTAACGAATTGTGCCAAAATTGTAAAAAGATATACTTAAAAAAATTGCCGTACCCCTGCCGTACCTGTACACTACTTTTTTTGGGTTGTTGTCCTATTCCGTACCAGTACCCATATCGTATCCATACTAGGGATGAACATGGAGACAGATCGAGGCGGATAGTACTATATCCACCTCCAAACTCCAAACCCCTTCCCCACCTCCATCCCCGCCCCAATCCCCAACGGGGCTTCGTTTTCATCCTCCATCCCCACTCTAAATGGAGAACGGGGATCCCCACGGAGATTCGGGGATCCAAACATTGGGTTCATCTATCACTCCTTAAAAAATTCAGAGTGAGAGAGTGAGAAAGAACTAGAAAAGAGAGAGAGATTACCTTGTCTTTGTCACGAATCGAGACTCGAGAGAGAGATCGAGCGTGGAAGGGGTTCGAGTGAGAGAGATGGAGAAGATTAACTGTGTGGCGGAAATAGTATACAGAGAGAGAGAGAGAAAGAGAAATGAAGTGTATACGCCAAAATAAAACCCTAATTTATTTTACAGTTGAGACCCATATGTTTAGAGAAAATTTATTTAGACCCTAAAGTTTCAAAACTCATGAATGGACCCCTATGTTTCGGGGATTCGGGGACGGATCGGGTCGGGCGGGGTGGGGATGGACCGGGGAACGGATTCGGAGCAGATTCGGGGTGGGGACATGCCTATCTCCACCCCCTATCCAATCTCCAAACATTTTCAAAAAAAAAACTCCATATCCTACCCAATCTCCGAACAGATCTCCATATTGCCGATCCATTCGGATCGAGGATCAGATCGGATTCGGACGGATCGGACAAAATGCTCATCCCTAATCCATACCCTGTACCCGTACCCGTGCTTCCTAGGGTCACACAACAAGAGGGGAATATATTTTAGAATATCCCTTAAGATTGACACTCAATCTTTCTCTCTTTTTCTGTCTGCAAATTTCTGTTATATCTGTTACTGGGCCAACACATCACTCCAAAAGCAACCCATTAGGAGGAAAAAACATACAGTTAAGCTTAATAACACATCGATCAAAAAAAGGAAAAAAGAAAAGAGCTTTAGCAGTTAGAACACGAATACACACAAAGACGCAGAACACATGAAAGGGAAACTAAGAACCCACAAGGCATTTTTCACCAGATAATCCAATGATCAAAAATAGTATGAAATGGCACAGATTCCAGAGCTAATCGGGAAAAAAAACTAGTGAAATTTGAAGCAGATTAAAGTGTGATGAAATTGAAGGGACCACAATTTACCTCTTTTAGTGTAAACTCAGGTACTGCATCCTCCATTTCTGTCGACTCAAACCCTTCCATTTTCTCCCACACAGACACAGGAGAGAGAGAGAGAGAGAGAGAGAGTCTATTTGCAGGGTTTTCCTGTCGGAAAGAGAGATTTCAAGGAAAAATTATTAGTTGGATGTGGAGCATGGCCTAGTCGCGCTCCAGCGCCTCTGATCACCGCAAAATCATGTGTCGTTTCTCGAGCTTAGTTGAGATTAAGAACTTTGAAGTGACACCTGGTCATGCTCCGAGCGCACTCGATAATTACTCGACGTCAAGGCCAAGTCTGGACTAATTAAAAAATGACACGTGTTGGCTAAAATTGTCTGGGTCTAGAAGGGAAAATTATTCGGCGATCCTGGAACACTGAGCAATGTGTCAAGTCTTCGGGGCTACCGGATTAGAGCATCTCCAGCAGTCTCGGCAGCTGAAGATTTCCGCCAAACTGGCCACCAAAACCCAAAAAACCTACGCCCAACAGCCTCGCTTCTCACCTCGCCGATATCTCCGCAGCTACAGTACCTCGCCACAGTTTGGCGAGGTGTGGCGAGCTTGCCTGCCCCCTCTCTCTCTCTCTCCCTCCCTCTCGTGCCCAAAAAAACTAGCTCGCCGAAGGAGTGATCCTAAAATCAATTTGAGACCACAGGGTTGTAGGTCTCGTCGAGGCGATTTTCAATGGTGTAAGATCGGCGATGGTGGAATGGGTCGGAGCCCGTACACATTGGTCAACGAAAGTGCATGTCAGAGAGTGAGATCTACTCTAAAACGTGTTGCTCATGCGCCACAGAGGTTGAAGACGATTCTAAAACAATTTCATTGTGCAAAATATATGAAGGGCCTCACTTAAGTTCGAAACTCTTGAGCCGACACTGTCCGGCCTCATCTGCAGATTCAGTGACGGCAAGCTTGTGCACGTCCTTCCTTCGAATATCTTCAATGCATCTCTATATCTCTATTTTAGAGACTGGATGTGACATATTGAGAGAAGATTTTGTAATTTATCCCATCTTTTCCTCAACTTTTTATACTTTATTAGAGAATTTCTTGATCCTTTTTAGAGATTTGGTCTCCAAATTTACTTTTGGGTCTCCAAATATAGTGACTCACACCTCTATTTTGGTCTCCAAATCTTTAAAAAGTACGATGAGTCTCTCTAAAAAGTATAAAAAATTAAGGAAAAGATGGGATAAATTACAAAAAAAAATCCTCCATATGTCACGTTCCATCTCTAAAAGAGGAAAAATGCTACAATATACACCCCTTATTTGGGTGTGTCTGATAGACACCCCTATAAAATTTACGATTTTTTTTATAAAACTTACGAAACACACCAAAATGTTACGAATCATAGAAAATGTTACGAATCATATTTCGGAAAAGTTACGAAACACTAAAAAATGTTACAATTGCCAATGGGGTGACACAATCTGGACCATACAAATAGATGCATATGGTACAACCCTTTAATGAGTGTGTATTGTAGCCATTTCCCTAAAAGAGAGATGGGGAAAACTCCGGCCGGTCTAGTTTTTTGATGGGAAGCACGCCCAGGTCCACATGGAATGGGAAAAAGTACAACCCAGGTCCATGGGCTCAAATTGTACGCACGGGCTCAAATTCCGTCCGTTTGTTTGGTCTCTCACTCTACCCACTCCACATGGGCACTCTCAAGTGCCTAAATCCTAAGGTATCCTATGAAAATATCTCAACCTAAACTTTAGGGTACCCTATAAAAGTGCCTAAAATCCTACGATGCCTTATGAAAGTGCCTAAACCACTAAAATTCAAAAATAGGAAAGTGCACCCTAAACCTAAACCCTAGGGTACCCTATGAAAGTGCCTAAACCTAAACCCTAGGGTACTCTATGAAACTGCCTAAAACCCTAGGGTACCCTATGAAAGTGCCTAAACCACTAAAACCTTATGTAGGAAAGTGCACCCCAAACCTAAACCCAAAATAAAAAGTGATTGACCTTAATGGTAATTAAAAAGAATAATTGACCTTAATGGTAATAAATATTTATTTTGTGTACCGACGCGTAATAAAATCAAGAGAGATATAGAGTTGCAATGAAGATACTCTAAAATAAACTTGTCTTTTCCAATTCAAACAAAAAAAAAAGTAAACTTGTCTTTCGCAATTTCCATGATGAGAGAGAAAATTTACATTCGCCTTTTATAATGAAGGGAAGGGTATGTGGGCTTTGGCCCATTCCCCACAAGTGTGTGCCGTCTTAACCGAACCTGGGTCGTGGGCTCATAGGCCTGTTGGCCCATCCTTGTGGGTTGGTTCGACATTGACTTGTGACCATGTGCTAGTGTATCGAGTGAATATCACCCGTTGGATGCATTTTATAGGCCATTTTCTTAGTTTGGATTCTGGGATCAAACACTTTCCTAGAGGCCTGGTACAGTCCCAGAATCCAAACCAAGAAAATGTCCCATAAAATGCATCTAATGGGTGAAATTCACCCTGTACACTGAATATGGTGCATTTGAATTGGGATTGGGCTTTGACCAAGTAGTTGATTATGGGCTCGTCAGCCCGTATAGCTGGAGATGCAATTACTTGAGTAGGCGAGGGTGAGTTCCCCGTAAAAATAACTGGAGATGCAATTACTTGAGTAGGTGAGGGTGAGTTTCCCATAAAAAAAGCCTGTCTTCAACTTATGAACTTTAGACATGCTGTTTCCGTTATTTAGATTTTTAGTTGATATATGTGAGGATAATAACTTGTCTGTAAATCTTTGTTTTTGTTGGCTTTAATCCGTTTGGCTTGTTTAGATAATTAGGAATCCAACACCAATGCACCTCCATTGTGTACACAAAGACGTACAATATTTTATACAAAAATGTTCATTACATCAGTGCACATTTGTCTTTTATTGGGACTTAGAAATTTGCTCCCACTTAAGTTTTCAAGTTCGATTCTCCTTTCCAGAAAACTCTTGGGGCCACTAGGGGTTATGTTCGATCGTTACCTTTAGGACTCCGGAATTAGTCGAGGTGCGCAATCCAAAATGTTAAGAGTAGGCCCGGTCATAACATAAATCTAAAATGTTATGAGTAGATATCATATACATTCAAATAAGAGTGTGTATTCAAGCATTTCAATGATCTAAAACTTACAGTAAAATTTAAACAGTGGTAGAACCGGAACGGGACTGTCACAAAATTGTGATAGAAACCCAACGACCAATAAAAAAGAAATCGAAGTTGTGGATACAGTGTCAAAATTACAAATTAAATAATACAACTACTACTTCACTGCACAACCGTAATTCAAGACTTAGTGTGTTTGTTTGGGCGGCTCATTTTCGGCTTTTTATTTTTTACTTTTTGAATTATGGTCAAAATGTGTTTTGAATCTAGTATGATGTTTGAGAAAAATGTGCCGAATGTATTTTACAACAGCAGACAGGAGTGGTGTTTGAGAGATTTGTGCATAATACATTATGTAGGTGTTTTTGTTAACCAAAATGGGAAAAATGGAAAATGAAAAGTCAAAAACTTCTCTCACCCTACTTTTGGCTTCTCCACTCTAATGTTAGAAAACCCCAAAACATTCTCACATAATTCATTTTGCAATTTTCAACTAAATACCCAAAAGCTAAAAATGTAAAAATGAAAAGTTAAGAATGAGACTGCCAAACAGCCTCGCATATCTACAAAAGTTAAAATTTTATACTGTAGTTATTCATCTTTGCTGAACCCCTTTTTTGTCAATTAAATCAATATTTTAAAACAAGTTTTATAAACTTGTTATTTTGGTTCGCCTCAACAATAATGGACAAAGCAAGCAAAGATGGACCAAATTTTATTTTCTGAAAAAAATCACCAACCTCGAAGCAAATAAGTAAATGCAACCTCCAACCAGTGCTTTTCTTTGTTGATGATTTCAGGAGTTGTCCTTGTCTTTCTCATTACCAGATTAATTAGGGCTTGAGTTACTCTATCATTAGTTACCATAATAATTTTTTAAATTTCTCGAACTGATTTTCTTTTTTGATGATTTCATGAACTGTCTTTTCATTATCAGATTAATTAGGGCTTGATCCTACTCTATCATAAGTTACTATAATAAGATCTTTTTTCTTTTCCTAACCAATGCTTTTCTTTTTTGATGATTTCATGTGCTGTCTTTCTCATTACCAGATTAATTGGTGCTTGAACCTACTCTATTATAAGCTTCTATGTAGTAGATATAAATAGCATTGGCTAATTAGATAACGATTGTAATTGCTATTTGGATGCATTCTATTTGAGTGATTAAAAGTGGGTTAATGCTATCACATCATGTATGTAACAATCTATCCTTCTAATAGTTGCCTTCGATAAACTCATTAAGAAGTTATTCAATGAGATTTCTATACTGGATGTAAGTAACCATAATTCAAGCAATAGTGGTATAGGTTTTAGAACCCCAAAAATTGGGTAACTCACCAATTGTAGTTTATGATATGTCTTTTTTTCCAAGAGGTTACATAAACATACGTAGATATGAGATATCATACGTCTCCAAAAGATAGTGCAACATCTCATGCATTGGAAGGTTGTTTAGACTAGTAAAGGGTCAACAAAAATTTTGGTAAATTATCGATGAACATCAGAAGCAAATGGCACTATTTGCCTTTTTAGTGTTACTCATGTTATTATTGTTTGTTTGGTGTAGATACTCCCTCCATCCCAAATTGCTCGATCTTTGTGTTAGGAAATCTGCACTACGTGCTCAAATCACCAACACACAAAAACTCAGGATCTTGGATGCTATAATCACAGAAAACAAACCAGAGAAATTGAGGGAAAGAGAGAAAGACAGAACACACAAGATTTACGAGGTTCGGCAATTGCTTATTCCTTGGGAGCCACACCAGTTCACTATGAATCAATGAAAGTAATTCTCAAAGTCTCTCTCTACAAGTACAACAGTTTTTCACAAAAAATATGATGTTCTAACCCTAAACATCTGATTAAGGGCCTTAAATACGTTTACGGTTCGTGTCTGAAGGTCCTGACCAACTCGGCACGGTCCTGACTGTTTTCACAGTACTGTGTCTTGACTAACTTATTCATGGTCTTGACCGTTTATTCAGAACCTTCAAAACCCGCAAACTGTCCTGACCGTTCTCAGACGGTCCTGACCAAAAGTGCTGAAACTTCAGAAATTGGTTTTTGCAACCCCAACACTTTGAATTGGTTTAAATTTTTTTGGAAGAAACTCATGCTAATACATTATTGTCTGCGTGCATAAATACACAATCCCTCAAAAGGTCGAGCAATGTAGAACGGAAGGAGTAGTTAGGATTTTCTTTACGTGAGTACGTTTGTTAAAACGAGATGGTTTCTAAAGCTAAAATAGAAGTTTTAGTTACATATATATAAGACAGACTTGCACAAAAATTGAAAGTGGGTAAATGTACATTGTCACATAGTAGTCAATGTACGTAACAAATTTTCCTTCTAATGTTTGCATCACTAAACACATTAAAAGGTTATTCAATGGGATTTAAATTTCTATACTGGTTTTAATTAACCATAAATTCAGCAATTGTGATTTAGGTTTTAGAACCCCCAAATTTTGGTAGGTCAGTTGTAGTTTATGATTCTTTGTCTTTTTTAAAAGATTTGGCATAGACATACATAGATATTAGATATCACACGTCTCTAAAGATGATGCAACATCTCATGCATTGGAAGGCTGGTTTGACCAGTAAGGATTCTACAAAAGTCTTGATAAACTATCATTGACCAGTATATGATCATCGGCGAGCTGCAGTGTTTAGGTCCTTTTAATTTTTATAATTTGTTTTTAAAGATTAATAAAATCTTCTTTTATTGTTCAGAAAAAAGAAGAAAGTGACAGTATTTGTATTTTTAGTGTTACTCATGTTGTAATTGGTTGTTTGGTGTAAATAGTCAGTGATAGAGTTATATAAGGGCCGGGTGTGTCCCGGCCCCTCCCAATTTTTTTAGTTTGAACGTTGCTGGAGTCAGTAGGACCATGATCATAGCCAACACCGGTGGACAACTAGCTACCTTCCTTGTCTTCCAGCTCGGTGGTTTCATCCTTCCGAAAGGCTAGTACTGCAACTCCCAAAAAGAAGTGAATACACTTGAAGTAAAACCAATTTCAAATATAGTACTTAATGTGTTTGGGGTTACATGGTACTAAAATACGTACATTAAAATGAGATCCATTAACTGTTTCATTTTTCTAATTTGATCAATTCTGGAAATTAAAATATGACTAATGAAGAGTTGCTTCCTCGGTGCCAGGTCAAATCCCAAAGTGGTGGGAATGGGGTTACTGGGTTTCGCCTCTGACCTACAGTTTCAACGCTTTGGCTGTAAATGAGATGTTCGCTCCACGGTGGATGAACCAATTGGTAAGTGTTTTGTACTTTGATACCATGCTTTGATCTTCGAGTGTTCTTTCCAACTACCAGGTCAATCACTTCAAATTATCATCCCTATGAAAGATTGTGGAAAGTGATATAGCGTAGTACTAAATGTGTTTTACGCTATGCTGTTATAGGCTTCCGATAATGTTACTAGCTTGGGTGTCAAAGTGCTAAAGAACTTTGACGTGTTCACCGAAAGTAACTGGCTTTGGATTGGGGCAGCAGCTCTTTTGGGTTTCATAGTTCTCTTCAACATTCTCTTCACCCTTGCTCTTATGTACTCGAACCGTAAGTTCAAAATTATGTTCAAAATTACTCTCTTCATTGGGGAGGTGACTGATACTAAACAGTCTTGTCCTTTAAAAATAGCTCTTGGAAAGCCACAAGCTATAATCTCCAAAGGAACAGCAAGGGAGATGGGAGCTGACATAGAGGAAACTAAGGAAGCACCGAGACTTAGAACAACCAGATTAAAGAAAGGTTCGCTTCCCCGATCTTTATCAGCTGCTGACGGGAACTATTCAAGTAAGAACCATCGACATACAAACATATACACAATCTGACATGAATAGTTTATATAGCAATTCCAGAGTCACTTACATGGAAAAAAATTCAGGAGAAATGGAAATCCAGCGAATGAGCAGCCAATCCAGTGTCAATGGTAGAAATGAAGATTCAAGTCTTGAGGTTGTCCGTGGAGTTGCTTCAAAGAGAGGAATGATTCTCCCTTTCACTCCTCTCTCCTTGTCTTTCAATAGTGTGAATTACTTTGTGGATATGCCCCAAGTAAGTCACCCTTTTCCTCTTTCAATCCCATTTCAGGTCAAATGCCACCTACTCTATTTGTGGTGGCATATTAACAACTTAGCAATAGTTAGATAATTACTTGTAATCGAAGTCTTAGAAACTCAGGTACTGGCGCATTATGTGTATTGCAACAGGAGATGAAGGAACAAGGAGTACCAGAGGACAAGCTCCAATTACTTCAGGAAGTAACTGGTGCATTTAGGCCTGGTGTCCTGACCACACTGATGGGAGTTAGTGGGGCTGGAAAAACAACACTAATGGATGTGCTAGCAGGCAGGAAAACATGTGGCTACATTGAAGGCGATGTTAGGATTTCCGGATTCCCCAAGAAACAAGAAACCTTTGCCAGAATTTCTGGATATTGTGAGCAAAATGACATCCACTCACCTCAAGTCACCGTTCATGAATCCTTGATTTACTCGGCTTTCCTTCGACTCCCAAAGGAAGTCAATAAGGAGGAAAAGATGGTAACAAACTGCCATTATAAATCACATAAGAACAACTCCAGTGGTTATAGCTGAAATGCCATTGCCAATTTCGGCCAACTACGGTGCCAAAAATGCCCTAAGTTGGCTATAGTCCTCCCATGGGTTATATATCATGTGGGCAAAACTAATTTCCATATCATCTTTGACCATCGGTGATCCCTAAATGGCAAGTATTTGGCAAAGCCAAGTTTTGGCACATTACCAGAGAGGGCCCTAAGCCAAAAGGTAGTTTTGGCAAGTCTTTTGGCTTGCCAATGGAGATGCTCTAATATGGAACAATAACGGAAGGTGTAGCACTAAAAATGGTCTTTTTGTTTTGTTTTGTTTTGTTTCCAGGCTTTTGTGGATGAAGTGATGGATCTAGTTGAATTAGACAAACTCAAGGATGCCATTGTTGGGTTTCCAGGAATAACAGGTTTGTCAACAGAACAAAGAAAGAGATTGACAATAGCAGTGGAGCTAGTTTCCAATCCATCAATCATATTCATGGATGAACCAACTTCTGGTCTTGATGCAAGAGCTGCAGCAATTGTAATAAGGACTGTGAGAAACACGGTGGATACAGGGAGAACTGTTGTTTGCACAATTCATCAGCCTAACATAGATATCTTTGAAGCATTTGATGAGGTAATACTTTGTCTCTCTTTATACATTTATATGAACATGAGTGTATATATACAAATCTAGGTACACCAAATAATATGTGTGCATCAGCTGCTACTGATGAAAACAGGAGGGCAAGTAATCTACTCAGGACGGCTGGGACATAATTCTCACAAGCTTATAGAATATTTTGAGGTATTTTACATTGCCGAAGACTCAACTCCATTCTTAGGGTTACGGAAAACTAATAATGATTCAACAATTTATACTAATTTCAGGCAATTCCTGGAGTTCCCAAAATTAAAGAAGGTTACAATCCAGCAACATGGATGCTAGAAGTGAACTCAGCCGCAGCAGAAGTCCTACTTGGAACAGATTTTTATGAGCACTACAAATCATCAGCCTTGTATCAGTAAGTTACAAAGCAAAAACTCTATTAATATGTACTTTTTCCTACATGCATAAGTGTGAGTTTCACTCGATCAGGTTTTTGCTCTCTTCTGCTGATTAATTGCTTACTTTGGATGACTTGCGGTTGTCTCAACAAGTCCAACATATCTTGCCAAGTTGCTAACTCAAAACATGCACATGAGAAATATAAATGTACATATATTGCAAGTCGAGTGGTAGTCTAGTGGTAGACACCATGTACTCTCATGCATTTGACTAGGTTTCAAACCTCACTAATTACAATACAGTACTGACTTTCGCCGAGCCAAAAAATTCATATATATACACACATACATATTACATATATGAGAATATAAAAGTAAATTTTTATTTTTATTTTGTTAGCGTACCCATACAGTAGATTTTGAACCATCTTTTACGACATTTTTATTTTTTGTAAGCAATGCCAAGAAGAATTTCAAGACATACCAAAAAAAGGGCTTGAAGCTTTTTCAAATCAACAATTATCATATTATTTCTATAGTTGTTGGAAAGTACTCTTCTCTTGCATCTGCTAGTTTTCATGAAAACAAAAACGATTTCTGATACCTAACTACAAATTTGAAAAGGATGATAAATTTTAGTAGGGCTGGCCTAGGGGCAAGGCCTGGCAAGCCGCTGCCTACGCCACCAGTTTTAATATTAAAAAATTATTGCATCTTTGGTCTTTCTTTATTTCTTTTTAAGTACTCAATTAAATTAGAACCCATTTATATCAAAGATGTAGGTATCAAATAAGCACTAAATATGAGCCACTAGGCATCTTATGTGTTATTAGTTAGGATTTTAATAGATATTCTCATCTTTTCTTAAAAAAAAATATTGTCATATATTTGTCATTTTCTATATTTCCCTTTTGAATGCCTTGTCGAAAGTAGTTAAAAATTTAAATATGTGTGTGTACAGTTGAGCTTCACCTAAGGGATACCCATCCTGCCTTCCGTGCGGACTTCACGTTTCCGGATCGAATTTCAATGATCCGAACCGTTCAATGTGTTTAAAACGTGTTTTTAAGGGTCTCCTCAAAGGATTCATAGAAATAAAAGACCCGGAAGGGCTTGATCCAAGCAGTTTTTGATAAAAGTGTACATATATTTTTATCGAAAACTACTCGGATCAAACCCTTCCAGATCTTTTTTTTTATGAATCCTGGCGGGGACTCTTAAAAACAAGTTTTAAACACATTGAATGGTTCGGATCGTCGAAATTCAATCCGAAAATGAAAAATCCGCACGGAAGCAAAAATGGGGATCCCTTGGGTGAAGTTCACTATATATACACACACATACATATAAAGAGCTATTTAATTTTGACTTTAATTCTTCTTTTTTGCTAATATCATGAATATTTTTAAGTCTTTCAATACCACATTCAGTACGAACCAAAGAGAAAAAAGAAAAAAAAATTAAACTAAAATAGACATTTCAATATTTTATGCCAAAGTAGAGCTTAAATTCTGCACTGAAATACTATAACAATGCAATTCACGATATTAATGTTGCTGGAAGACTCAAAAAATTCTGTAAAACAAATATAGTTATTCACTTGAACCTTTAATATCGACTTTTAATGCAAGTCAGTTAAAATTGAGGTAACGTACACCTACTTTATTTTGTATACTCTTATGCTAATTTTATTTTGAAGTTAATTTTTATTATTTCTAATTTAAAAAACAAAAAGGGACCCATTTTACAATCTCGCCTGGCCCCGAAAGTCACAGGGCCGGCCTTTTCAACATTCAAGCGAATGGCATAATGCTAATTATCATAAAGGAAACATAAGCAGAATGTTTATCACAAGGAAGCAAGACAAATGATAAAACACCTTTTTTGCATATGCTCAAATACAAATCTACTTTTTTTCCATATGCTAAACTAGAAATGTATCAACAAATTTGTTTTCCTTGTGCTTTGAAAGTACAATCATATATAAGTGAATACATACATACACGTAAACATATTATATTTCTTCCTTATGTTTCCAGTGGCAAGACAGGTTGGACCTGTCGAGAGAAAACGTCGTTTGAAGTAAGGAATTAATTAACAGAAGAGAGCAACCAAAGTTTTGGCACAAATTGATTGGGTGAAACTCGTAGTATACATATCATATGCATGTAGAGAATCTAGAGATCAATAGACGTAGGAATCAATAAAACCAGTTAAAACAATGCAAAGTACTTTTGGATTTTAAATTTTGTAGATTCATAGTTTCATACTAATTCAAGTATATGCGCAGAAGAAACAAGGCTCTAGTGCAGGAGTTGAGTACACCTCCACCGGGGGCAAAAGACCTCTATTTCCTGACACAATTTTCTCAATCAACATGGGGGCAATTCAAATCCTGCCTATGGAAGCAGTGGTGGACTTATTGGAGAAGTCCTGATTACAACCTTGTGAGGTTCTTCTTCACCTTAGCAACTGCCCTAGTGATTGGAACAATCTATTGGCAGGTTGGAAGTAAAAGGTTTGCGTCTAATTCCAACAAAATTTTAACTACATATCTCAGTCATTTGGCTATAGGATAAAACTTCCTTGTTTGTATTTAATTTGCATCAGGGATAACACAAGTGATCTGAGAACCGTCATCGGGGCAATGTATTCAGCTGTCCTTTTTGTTGGAGTATACAATTGCAGGCTTGCAGCACAGTACAACCTCTGGTAGCTGTCGAAAGAACAGTATTTTATCGAGCAAGAGCTGCCGGAATGTACTCTGCGTTACCATATGCTTTGGCACAGGTGAGGGTAATGTTTGATACAAGTCCGTAAACACACGACGGTAAATATAATACTATTCAAATCTTGATAGAATAAATTGATAGAAAATTCAGTTTTGTGAAGCTTTCATTCTATTATCAATCTCTGCAATTCTTTGGTTCCCATTTCATCTCAGATTGTAATTTTATGCGACTCATGGAGTTGTTGTTAATGGGCATATGCAGGTAATTGTGGAAATACCATATGTGCTAGTTCAAACCTCCTATTTTGCTCTTATAATTTATGCCATGATGGACTTTGAATGGAAAGCACATAAATTCTTCTGGTTCTTCTTCATCACGTATTTGTCCTTTCTCTACTTCACATATTATGAAATGATGACCGTTTCCATCACACCAAATCACCAAGTAGCAGCCATTTTTGCTGGTGCTTTCTATTCACTCTTCAATCTTTTCTCGGGTTTCTTCATTCCCAGACCGGTAATTTCAATTCCCCTCGAGACATTTTATTTCACACGTACACATTTTGACACCATATTCCCCCCTTTCTGTGGTTTTTCCAGAGAATTCCAAAGTGGTGGATATGGTACTACTGGATTTGCCCAGTGGCATGGACAGTTTACGGGTTGATTGTGTCGCAGTATGGTGATGTCGTGGACACCATTAAAGTTCCCGGGGTGGCCCCTGATCCAACTGTAAAATGGTACTTGGAGCATCATTTTGGCTATGAACCAAACTTCATCGGACCAGTCGCTGGAGTATTGGTTACTTTCACAGTCTTCTTTGCCCTCATCTACGCTTACTGCATTAAAACTCTGAACTTCCAAATGCGGTAGGAGAGCTTGTTGAGTCAAATAGTTCATTTGTATCATCTCTTAGGATGAAAACATGTTGTTTTCAAATGTGTTTTAACCACCAGAGTAGACGTCAAGGATGTACCGGAAAGTTTTTAGTTTTATCACGTAATATGAAGACACTGAAGTGAAACTTCCTGATAAGAAGCAATGTTGGTTTCCTAATAAAAGATTGAAAGGTAAAGTGTCCCAGCCAATTTCAAGCTGCATCTTCAAAAGCCTTTTGCTTCTTCTTAATCAATAAACTAGGTAGGTAAGTAGATCAATGTCATTGACATTGTTGAGAGATCAGACAAACCAACAGCCACACAACACGCGCAGAGAATAATCAAGAAAAAGAAACAACAAGACACAAATTTTTACGTGATTCTCAATTGTGTAGTTCTTTTTTTTTTGATAACTCAGGAACCCTGGGCACCAATCCCACCGTGTACTGATGGGGCCAATCAAAACCGGAGTAAAGCTCCAATATGAATTGACTCCAAATGGGTTAATAGCACCTGAGATGTTAGGATGAAGCAAACCCAACAGATATAGTAAGCAGCAGAAAAACCAACTTCAATTAAACTAGGCTACTGGTTGCGGAACTAATAAAGTCATAAAAGATCACCACGGATAATCCAACAACAAAATTGGAAGAATTTAAGTGTCATATTTGTAGTATATCGCTATAATTGTATACTTATACTTCTTGAGCGTAGTGGTAGCTTCTCTGGTATAGCATCAATCAATTCCACATTTGCAGCCAAAACCACTTTGATATAGTTAATACATTAATTGACGCAACTTCAATTAAACTAGGCTACTGGTTTCCTATTTTTTTTTTTCAATTTTTTTCAAAACTAAAGATAAAAATGTGTTTGGTAATTTATTTATGTTATGTTAATTAAAAACGTTTTCAAAATTTCTGAAAATTTTCAAAACACAAAAAAATGTGATTTGCTTTGTTTTTAAAACAGGGTTGTTTAAATTTTTATTACCAAATATTTTTTTGTTTTTGATTTTATAAAAAATAAACATAATTTCTACTTTTAGTTTTTTAGAAACAAAAAACAGAAAACAAAATGTTACTCCCTCCGTCCCTTTTTAAATGATCCGCTTGGGAAATGTGTATTTTTGTGGACGTTAAAAAATGTTTTTAATTTTTTTTTGCACCAAATTAAAGTACTCAATGAGCACTTTAATTTGGTATAATAAAAAAATTAAAAAGTTATATTGAGAAATATGTTTTTTAAGAGTTTGAAATTGCACATATTCCCGTATGGATCACTTAAAAAGGGACGGAGGGAGTACCAAACGCCCCCTAATTAGTTTGGTCAACTTCTCCGACGAATAGTGTGACGGCAATTAGGAGTGACAACGAGTCGAGTAGATGGTTGGCTAAGTTTGGTTGACACATGATTAATTTAAAAAATATTATGTGAATCTAACAAAAAAGAAGAAAATAAAAAAGACTAGTAATTTTTTTAGGAAAATGGAGGTTGTATTTTTGAAGTAGCTTCAAAAATGTGTTCGAATTTAGCTTGTTAATGAGACGAGCTGATCTTAAACGAGCATCAATCAATCAAAACATGAGCTGGTCGCGAGTAGTTTGAATTTTTCATGCATCATAAGTTAAACGAGCCAAGTAGTCACTTGTTTTAATTTAATTTGAAACCTTGACGAGCTTTAAAGAAGGGAAATGATTTTCACCCCCCTACTATCCCCAAACACTCCCAAATTTGTCTTTATTCATCTTGAAATTACCAAATTACCCTTACCTCATGAGTCACTTTTTTATGAAGGGCAGTTTGGTACTTTCAAGTGAATAAAAATAAAAAAGGGAGTGTTTAGGAATAAAAGGGGATGTGAAAATTATTTTCCTTAAAGAAATGTTTAAGCTTGAATTATTCATGGAACAAATCAATTGAATTATTTATGAAGGGTGGGGTAGGTTTTCACCTTAGGAAAGCAAGCCACTGAAAATCGAGCTGAGTAGGGTTTCGGCGAGAGAACCTGCAAGACTCAAAGAACGTTAGGCTACCCGGCCGGGGTTTGGCCGGAATACCTCTCCGATGCTTAAGTCAGAGACTGAATATAGGAGAAGAGAGGAAACTAGGGTTTTGTGAGTATGATTGTGTGTGTACCTTTCCTTGAGGGTGAAACCCCTTTTTATAGGCTCTCCTCACTTGGCGTCCAAGATAGCAAGCCCGTCCGAGATACACTCGTATTCCTAGATTTCCGGAGTTTCGCCCTTATCGGGACACTTGATTATGTTTATCAAGACAGCTTCCCCGATTAGGGCGGACTCTGCAATGTAGCTCTCCCGATTAGGGTGGATTCCTATCTCAAGTAAAAAAGGGAGTGTTTAGGAATAAAAGGGGATGTGGAAATTATTTTCCTTAAAGATATGCTTAAGCTTGAATTATTCATGGAACAAATCAATTTTAAACATGCTTGATTCTTCGACAGCCCTAGCCGTATTGTTTTTACCTTCCAAAAGCCTTGTTGGCACAAGGTTTGACCTACGATACGTTTGTCGGACGGATAAGATTTCGGGTGGATAAGAAGCGGATATGCAATAAGGAGGGATTAGGTAAGGATGAGATTGGCTAATACTTGGTTTGAGCTATAGTTGATATGAATGGATAAGAGTAGGTGAATAAGAATGGATAATGTAAGAAATTACTTGGTTGCCCTCATTAAATTATTACAATGGGTATATTAAAATGTTTTGGGGGGTAATTTGGCCTTTTCCTCACCTGTATTGGCTAATCCTAGGGCGAAGAATAATGTTAGCTAAGACCATTGGAAGGGGATAAGATATCCACCCCTCCCATCTCCACGTTCCTTTTTCCCCCTAACAAACACCCTTCTTCCTCATCCCTTTCCCTTATCCCCCCTCTACAAACAAAATTGGGGGGCTCTGAAGGGACAGCAGGGGGTGCCAACCCCATCCGGCTGTCCGTTTTCACGCATCAACGACTTAGATCTCACATCTCCAAAGTGTATCCGAACCGTTCATTGTTTGATGAAATCCGAACCGTTGATGCGCGAAACAAACGGTGCGGATGGGGGATTGACAGGGCCTGCCGACCCCGCGGACAGCAAGCCCCGGGGTCCTCTACAAACGGCCTGTAATGTTCGACTTTTGGTCAGACATTAGTTTTGAAGTTGGGCCTTTTGGGTTCTTGGGCTTCTCGATCCAAACCAATACATCACTGTACTGGTAGTAATGGAGTATTAGCCTTTGAGGCCAACTTGGGGTACCGATTTATGATACACAGATCGGCCATTGGGGTACACACAAAAAATTTGAGACATTTAATAATTTTAAAATGGATTTTCAGGTGGCCTTATCGAAAATCAGCTCAATTAGACAAATGTAATTTGATGTATTAATTTTCTATCGGATAACCGTAAGTACTTCCTCTTTTTTTAAGATGAGGTCTCTTATTGTACGTTTAGTCTCTAAAGTGGAAACCAAATATAAAAGTGTAATTGGAGTGAATCGAGTCTCTAAAATACTGATATAAAGCATGGTTGGCGATGCTCCTATAGGAATCTTGTAAGTGTTTGGAAGTAAATTCAGTTTATATATGTGCACATCAGCCAATTTTAGCAACTTGGAAACGGGACAAATCTTTTGGTGAGAAATATATGAGTTTCATCTGTTGGTGAAATTAATTTTCTACTAATTTGATTCCTCTCAATACTAAATCCCGTAACTGTTTGAGAACTCTAATCACAAATATATATACTGTGTAACAATTTCTATTTTTGGGTTTACATATATACATATTTATATATTCATAAATATTGTTGGTATAATTATAATTTAGAAGGATTTTTTAGGGAAATTTATCGAAATGGTCCCTCTAGTTTAACCTCTGTCTCGATTTCGTCCCTCTAATTTCAATTTCACTCTAACGAACCCTGTAGTTTCAATTTTGGTCGAATTTGGTCCAATCGATAATAGACGTTAGTAAAATTGACGGAACTCCCAATTTGGGGTTTTTTTGAGGGGCAAAAATGACTTTTCGTCCACCCTTCTTCTTCCCCAACTTGAAACCCTAACCCTCTCTCAAAAAATTCAGAAACAAAGAAATATGTATATATAGGAAGCAAAATCTTACTTACAAGTTTCAGAAAGGATCGATCGATACATCCAATTAATACTATAAAACTACTCCAAAATCAAGCAGCCGAGCTGTATGTTGTTTCACTTCCACCTGCTCTAATTAATAGAACCTTTTTCTTTTCTTTTTTCGTTCCCTCTCCCTTTTGCCTTTGGAAACTTTTTTGTTTATTAGAATCGTAGTATCATGTGCATAAGAAAACTGCAACTAACGACACAAATCTCTTGTACTGACAGATCTCAAGTTATCCTCCCTTAATTAATTTCCAGAATTGTGTGCACATAATACAACGAACACACACACACACTCTCTGTTTCTGGTATATGACTTTGATGAGAAGAAGCACATACAACAATGGCGGAGTTAGTTCTGATTTCACCAGCCTCTTCTCTCCCGCTTTCGATTCCGGTAGCGTCGATCATTCCATCTCCCCTTCTGATGTTCACGATCAAAGTCACTACTTTGCCGCCGCACTATTCTCGACCCTTGCTGACGGATGGTGGATGATTTGGAAATGGGGCTGGCCGCCGGGATTCGAATTGACAGAGCAACAGTTGGTTGCACCGAATTGTGAATCTTTTTTTTTCCCACAACACCGGTCCACAAGCAGTAAATTTTTGTTCATTTCTGTCATTCCTCTCTCCCAAGATATTGCGTGCTTAATTTTGTTTTCTCTTTCTGCGTTTCATTTGTTGTTCGAGCTGAATCGAACTAGAAATCAAGTAGCACGAGTAGTTCCAGTTGTTGCTAAATTTCTGTTTTGTACTTTTGTTCTACCGAGGAAAAGGGATTAGGGTTAGGGTTTCAAGTTGGGGAAGAAGAAGGGTGGGTGAAAAGTCATTTTTGCCCCTAAAAAACCCCCAAATTGGGAGTTCTGTCAATTTTACTAACGTCTGTTATCGATTGGACCAAATTCGACCAAAATTGAAACTACGGGGTTCGTTAGAGTGAAATTGAAACTAGAGGGACGAAATCGAGACATGGGTTAAACTAGAGGGACCATTTCAATAAATTTCCCCATTTTTTTTATGGAAAAGAAGCCGTATTGATGAGTACTTCTACATCAGTTTGTATTTTCTTGATGCGTAGGAAAACAAAAATGGAGGTTTTGAAGATTCAAAACCAAGAATCACTCATGAATTAACAGTCAATAGTTACTGGCACAAATTTGTTATGAGTTTAGGTTTTTGTGATTGAAAATCGACATTTTATTTTTCAATAGAAAAAAGAGGAGAAAAAAAAAACAGTACACCAAAATGGGGCATTCCCGGCATTTTTATTCCCGGCATTTTAATTAATGCCAGAAAAAGCCATTTATTACCGGCATATCAAGAAATGCCAGAAAAAAGTAACTTTTACAGGCTTTTGTTTAAAATAATGCCGGCAAAAGTCGAATTTCCAGCCAAAATATAACCTGCATTTTGTTTATGCCGACAAAAGAACTTTTACCGACGTTTTTACGAAAATGCCGGTAAAAGTCTAATTTTTTAAAAAAATTCTATCGTATAATATAAATATTTTTCATTGTGTATTGTGAAACAATATGGGTGCTAGCACAGTTGGTAAGCTCTTGTCGGACTGTTTTTTCACCATCTCTCCTAAAACCAAAACCAATTGGTGTTAGGAAAGGACTTCAATTCAGTCTTTTATGGCATTCGACATCGCACCTGCAAGTCTATTTTTAGAGCGGTCGCAGGAAGTTGCATTGTGTAACCAAATCGATGGGGGCACTCTAAGCCCAACAATTAATCCCTCCCTCACGATGACGCTCTCGCGACTCGAACCCATAACCTCCTGGCTCTGATACCACTTGTTGGACCGCTTTTCCACCATCTCTCCTAAAACCAATTGGTGTTAGGAAGGGCTTCAATTAAGGTTTTTTATGACATTTGATATCGTACCCGCAAGTCTATTTTTAGAACGGTCGTAGGGAGTGACATTGTATAACCAAATCCTTGGGAGCACTCCGGGCCCAACAATGCACGAGGCAAAGGTCTCAAGTTCGAATCTTGGAGTGAACATTTTCTCCACAATATTGCTCGCCACGTGGCCGCCACACAAGCGGCCACATAGTCTTTAATTTGTTTACAGGGCAATAGGCTTTCCCAGCATTTGTGAAAATGCCGCAAATAGTGTCGACTATTGCCGGCATTTGTGACGACTTTTCCCTGCATTTATAGAATTTACAACACTTATGTAGATGGCATATGTAACAAATGCCGGTAATGCTCAACAAATGCCGGTAATGCCCATTTCCGACATTTTTGATGACTTTTCCGGCATTTTTCAAATGTTGCAAAAAGCTTAATTTGTCGTAGTGAATGAACTTTGATCGTGAGGGATCTAATCAAAGATGTGGGCATGTGTAGACACCCCAATTTTGCACCCGAGATACACGCAAGCATTCCCGATGATGAAAGGACCAATGATGTTTACCTTGAGGACCGGAACAAGGCTTGAACTTGACAAACCCTTCAAACATCCACCAAAACCCACCAAAAGCCTCCTCAAAAATAAACCAAGCCTACACCATCTTTTAGTACATTCAAAACCCTCTTTATCGATATATAATACGTCCCAATCCGTTTTGAAATGAGGGAGATGCGCGCATTTCACTAAAAAGACCCGTTTTCCCGACCTCTTGAGGGTAAAATGGTCACACACTTGGATGTACAAATCATTTGTCATTGAGACCACTTGGGTTAGAAAGTAGACTCAACCACCTTTCCAACGCTTCAAACCACGCCTAAATTGGAGTTCGATAGCACCCGGGGCAGCCCCGCGAAGTTTGGACAGTTCTGCACCCCACCTTGGTTTGAATCTTTTTTCCCCCAAGTCAAACTAGGATGGTTAGGCTACTAGATGTAGTGCTTAAGTACCGCATGCCTCTCTATTAGGAAACTTTAGTTTCATCAAGATTATAGCCAATAATGAACCAACCTATTCAATAAATCATTTGCCAACTTGTTTTAGGGGGTGTTTGGGAGCCTCATTATTGGCTTTTCATTAGGGGTGTCCGCGGATCAGATTCGGCCGGTTCGGATACGGATCCGATCCTATCCGGTCCGATCCTGTCAGAGTGGATTTGGGTTTTTAGGATCCGGTAACCATCCGTAGGTGACATACGGATGGATCGGATCGGTTCCGGATCAATTTGGCGGACAACCGGCAACCCTTTCCTCCATCAAATTCCGTCTGGAGATGTACTGGAGATATCTCAGCTGGGAAGGTTGTGGATTTAAATGAGACAAAATATGAAGAAGTTCCTTGGGAGCTTGCTTGTATACCATTTCAAGAGTTTTTTTGCTCACCATTGTACTGTTTCCAGTACAACAGAAGACCAGCAAACCTGAATACAAGCACAGACCACACCCACTATCAAAAGATGGCATGCTAAGCAGTTCGAACAATATCACAAGAATCGGAATGGAAAGTAAATTCACTTAAGAAGTCTGGGACAACTTCTTCTAAGAAGAGAAGTAATAATTATGCGCTCTGAACAAATACGCAAATAAAAAACTTCTGAATGAGAAATCAACAAAAATGAAGCTCAGGTCTAAGAGCTATACCACGCCAGTTACTGCACTAAGTAAAGATTAATAAAACATTCAAGTACCCCTACCCATTGAGTTTACTCTTCTGTTAAATGCACAACAAACTGACAACTTTGTGGCTTAAAACATGTGTTGGAGTTAATCCTCAACTCGAAACTAGGGGTGTCCACGGATCGGATTTGGACGGTTCGGATACCGATCCGGTCAAAGCGGATTTGGATTTTTAGGATCCGTAACCCATCCGTACATACCTCGGATGGATCAACGGATGGTTCGGATCGGTCGGATTGACGGATCAGATGATCCGTTGGGCAGCCCTATTTTCATTTTCAATTTTTTGGTTTTTTGGATTATGGTCAGAATGTATTTTGAATTTAGGAGGAGTGTTTCGGAGGAATATTCAGCATACATTTTGCATAAGGAGTAGTGTTTGGGAGATATATACATAATACATTTTTGGGTCTTTTTATTAATGAAAATGGGAAAAGTGAAAAATAAGAAGTCAAAAAGCTCCTCCACACCTCTTTTTCACTTCTCTCTAAAGCCTAAAATGAAAAACTCATTTTCATAAAAGTCATTTTGGCCAAAGTTTCCCAAACATCCAAAACTAAAAAATGTGAAAATAAGAAGTTAAAAAGGGGCTCCCAAACACCCCTTTATTCGTCAACCCTGAAGTGTTGGCCTGATGGTCTAGGCTTGATATTTAGGGATTTGCTTCTTCTTAAAGTATCAAGTTTGAAACCTTCTAGGTGTCATCAACTCTGTTGGGGCTATTTCATGCAGAGCTATACTCTAGTCTAGCTTTAATTGGGCTCTACAAGTTGACAGTGGGATTGGATTTGGCCCCCAAGATTAGTCGATTTGCACGAAGTTGGCCCAGACACTTAGGTTAATTATCAAAAAAAACTTATTGCTCAGTTTGAAATTATGCGGAAGCGTTCAATTTACTCCTAGAGGGGTGAATAGGAATTTTGATAAAAATTACTAGTTTATAAGCAGAATGACCGATTAAAAATTATTAAATTAGAACACAGTGATTATCTTGATTAATGCAAACCAAACGACAAGCAGTGCAGTAAAAAATAAACTGGAGACAAGAAACGCACGATTTACGTGGAAACACTTAGGGTCCTAAATAACCCTAAGCCAAAACCACGGCTAACACTATGCTTTATTCTATTAATAAAAAAGAAGTACAGATTGTGAAATAATAAAAATCTTACCCAAGCCTTTACCTATTCTCGCCAATCTTCGATGCTCCCAGAGCTTCTTCAAGATTCAATAGATGAACCACAGATTTCACGTCTGATCTCCGGATTCAACCTGCTCAGAATCAATCTCCAAAAGATTCTGCCACAATAATATACGGCACCACGAAACACGAAATGGATGAATGATATGCTATGAAAAGTGTTGCTTGAGAGAAGTAACGCACAAAGAAAAAAAAACAAAGGATAAGCACCGCTAGTTGTTCATCTCACTTTTTGAAGTAATCAACGTGGACTTCATTCCAACAAAGTGAATGAAGGAGATTTATTTTTTTTCTAAAACAAAAGTGCGGCTTCTCTTGTGAAAAACAAAAGTACAGATTCTGTCCTTTCTTTTTTGCCTAAGAGATTACCAACTAATTATGGCTGGTGCTTCATATATAGGCACGTACCGCCAATAACTTTTCAAACAAATTGCCGAAAAATCTTTCTTTTCCAAAAACACAAGTATCTTTTTTATTTCTTTCCAAAACAAAAAATCTTTTAATGATGCATATATAGACAAGAAATTTTTTTGGAAAGTTGACAGAAAATTATTTACTTGATATATGTATATATATACGAATATGGAAAATAAAATTTCCGGAGACTTCAAAATCGTTTGCTTGATTATATATATCTATCACGTTTTAAAAACATTTAGCGGTTTGGATCGTCAAAATTAGGTCCGGAAACCCAAAAATTGGCTTGGTCCTCATGGTAAAGTTCAATAAGGGCTCCTTATTAGAAGGGGATCCTATATATATATATATATAGAAACACGAAAATTGGCTTGGTCCTTATGGTGAAGTTCAATGAGGGCTCCTTATTAGAAGGGCTCCTATATATATATATATATGGAAAACGAATTTTTGGAGAGTTTTCTAGGAAAGACAAACGTACATATATAAATGTAATCTCCGCATCTACGGTAAATGAATTTTCAGTTTAGGAAAGAGAAACATGGAGAAAATAAAATTTATAATCTTGAAAATAATATGCATGACGTGCTGTGCAATGCATTTACCTTGACTTTGCAGCGGTCAACTTGGCGCAGATGATAGGTGGAGCATCGAGCGAGCAACTACCCACTACAATTCAAACGGAGTAGATATAATAAACACACGAATGAAGGTTTTGGACAACCCGAAGAGTGCCAAAGTATCTAACACAGCTCTTCTAGAAGACATTCAAGAACCTTACTTGTACTCCTATGGCTATATATAGTAATGGACCACTTAAACGTTTTCACACCATTGAAGGGCGACTCTTCCTAAAGCACATTGACAAGAAGTTAATAGGATCTATAACCACAATAGGATTGTAGGTAAACTTTTATACAAATGGTAATAGCAGAAAAATGTGATACACACATCAGGATCGGTCTTGACTTTTTGGGGTCTAAAGTTAAAATTAATTAAAGATTGGGCATTTTTTGTTACTATTAGAAAGGTATCAAAGTAGGAGAGACTCTTAAAATTCGTAAATTTACGAACATGCCTTCAATACATAGAGAGAATGCCTTCTTACAAAGTTGTTGAGTGTTCTGCATAGTTATTTTGAGTTCCTTTACGGGGAATGCTACGGTACACACCCCTCTTTTGGGCTCAAAAATGAGATTTTGTAGCACAAATATGAGATTTTGTGGGTCAAATATGAGATTTTGTGGCTAAAAATATGAAATGGTGTACCGTATGCAACTTTGACCAAATCGACGGCTAAGATTGCGCCACATATGCAAAAAGTGACCCTCTAAACCGGTCATCTTTCATCTCATATGGAGAGCCAAAAAAAATTATAAAACTTCGTGTGATCTCTCATATGACGGTTTTGGATTTTAAAAATCTCATATATAAAGCCACAAATGCTCATAAAATGTATCACAAAAGGAAAAAAGAGCCACAAAATCTCATATTGGCAAAAGTCAACCTCATAAAAGGTGCCACAAAATCTCATATGATGGTTTTGGACTGTAGTGGGAATGTAATACATATCGCGTATATATATATATATATATATATATATATATATATTGACGTGACATGTCTCATATAAGTCGTCACACAAATAAATATTTGAGCCCACGTTTAGTCATTATGAAATGTGACTAAAAAATCTCATATATTCTTCCAAGAACACTCATTTAGAAAGCTATTCGATATGAGACTTTGTGGTTTGGAAAATGAGTATTTGTGGGAAAATATATGAGTATTTTGTGGACGACTACAGTCCAAAAAATAATGATGTGACATATTTCTTTATTCATATGTATTGATGTGACATGTCTCATATAAATATCCACATAAATAAATATAGGAACCCATATATATTCATATTCTCAAATTTCGTATATCGATCCACAAAATCTCATATATTCAATCACACAAATTTTGTGATCCTCTTTATTGCGTTTTGGTGTTTCAATATTTTTTGTTCTGATTACCGATATGAGTGTTTACTTTACTAAATATGAGATTTTGTGGACTTATATATGAGATTTCGTGACTATCCATATGAATTGCGCACCATATGCCAAAAGGTGGGGTGTGTACAGTAGCAACACCCTTCTTTTACAAGCAAACTTTTGGCTTTCGTATAAGTGATAAGATTTCTTAGAACACTCTGTAGACACTAAAATTTCGTCACGGCTTAATCACCGTTCGATTAATTAAGATGAATAAATAATCTTAATTAATTAAAATCAAAATTGGTCAAAAGCCTGCAAATAATTATTGGGCTTGGCAAAGTATGGGCTCAATAATTTAAAAAGATGTGGGCTAGACCAAGAGAAGATGAGCCTGTTCAAATGGCCCTAAATAGACCATGAAATTGGGCCAACCCATGAACCCAAGCCCAACCAAATTACCCAAGGTCAAAATAATATATATATACATAACCTGATATGATTTATTTCCATAATGAAAATGTCAATTTACTCTTATGGAAAGAAAATTAATCAAGGACAATTAATATATATATATATATATATTGACCTAATTTGTTTCCATAATGAGAGACTGATTTACTCTTATTTGGAAAGCAAATCAATCAAAAGGGAATTTCCAAATTAAAGGCCCCTCTCCTTGAGCCTATAAATAGGGGCTCCCATTAAGAAGAAACAGACATCTTCGGCAGAGAGAGCTTCAGCCAAGGAAATTCAAGAGTACTCTCCAGCATTTCTCAAGGCTCTTTAAGTTCTTCTCAAATCCCTCAAGTTCTTGTGGAGGATCAACAAGCACTCAAACTACGTGCCGGTTCATCTACAACAAACAATGGTCTACGCATCAACTAGCGAAGATCATGCAACAACTTCATCGTTTGTTCGAGATAAAACAACTCAAGCCCTCGATCAAGCTTCGTTCTTCAAGCTTCTCAACTAGAGGATTTGAAAGAACTACCAACCAGTTCAATCTACAACAAGCTTCTATAGCCGTTAGGTTGCACCTTCATCTCCGGAGATCGAATCAGAGTATATTTTGTTCTTTTATTGTAAAGAACATTTAATAGAGAATTGTACCCGTTATTCTATTCAAATCAATAAAATTATTATTTTGTGCATCTTTTCTTGTTCTTTATTGCAGGACTCGAATTTGTGTGTTACACACTCATCTCAGGAAAAGAAGATGGAGGAAGAGAAAGTGCACGGGACATCAAGCGAGAACATAAGCAGGAGTATCCGCAGGGCCAGTTGGAATCTGGAAGAAGTGTTTGGGAGTGGCAGTCATAGCCGAAAGAGTAATCATGCCGATGAAGATGAAGAAGCTCTCCGATGGGCTGCTCTAGAGAAGTTGCCAACGTATGCTAGGTTACGAACGAGTATCATAAAATCTTTTGTGGAGAGTGGAGACCGTGAGAGCACGATGGTGCACAAGGAGGTTGATGTGCGGAAGCTTGATTTGAATGATCGAACGCAACTCATCGATAGTCTCTTTAGGGTAGTAGAGGAAGACAACGAGAAGTTCTTGAAAAAATTTAGAAACCGAATTGAGAAGTAATCTCATTTTCCAAACTATACATGTTAAAATGTTGAATGTTTGATATAAGTATCAAATAAATCACATTCCTTTTCTTTTTCTTGATATTATTGTTTCGACTAATTTCGGAGCCCCTGAAGGTAACGATCGGACGTAACCCCCAATTTTCATGATATTACTGTTGCAGCGTTGGGATCAACCTTCCATCCGTAGAAGTTAGGTTTGAGCATTTAACAATAGAAGCGGATTGCTACATTGGCGACAGAGCTCTTCCTACACTTCTAAACGCGGCCTTAAACATCGCCGAGACAGCTTTGAGTTTGCTTGGAATCCGATTGGCTGAAAGAACAAAGCTCACAATTCTGAAAAACGCCTCCGGTCTTATAAAACCATCCAGGTAAACTTCACAAAGTTCGTCTAAATTACATGAAATTTGTTGTTGTAATGTGGAAATGTCAAATTAGAAGGCCAAACACTCCCTAGATATTGTTTCTAGCTAAAAGTCCTTTGACTATGCATTGTGAGGCTACTATATTCAAGTATTAATCTTTGTATCGTTCCGAATTTATCAGATGTCTCTAAAGGGACGAGTATTAATCTGATTTGCTATATTTTGTTTATATATAGGATGACACTTTTACTAGGACCACCATCATCTGGGAAGACAACTCTCTTGTTGGCAATGGCTGGAAAGTTGGACCCCAGCTTGAAGGCAAGATCTCAGGACTCCTCCATGGCCCATGATGTGTTTAAGGATACCCTTCTATTTTCAAATTTTGACTTTCTATAAGGGGAGAAAATGAAAATAATTGTGGAGAAATGGATTTGTTTGACTCCTTTCCTTATTCTTTTACCAAAAAAAAAAACCTATATGAATTTGTAAAGTAAACACTTATTATACCCTTTATTTTCTATTAAGAGCACTTAATATTTTGGAACAGGTAAGAGGAGAAGTGACTTATAATGGACACAGACTGAACGAGTTTGTGCCACAAAAGACATCAGCATATATAAGCCAAAACAATGTTCACGTGGGAGAAATGACTGTAAAAGAAACCCTGAATTTCTCTGCAAGGTGCCAAGGGGCTGGATCTCGATACGGTACTAAATTCAATCAAAAAATAAAATTCATACTTAGGGAGTGTTTAAATTCAATTTTGTTTGATTTCATGATAACGAATAAATTGTAGAACTCTTGACTGAGCTTGCAAGTAGGGAGAGAGATGCTGGTATTTTTCCTGAGGCCGAGGTCGACCTTTTTATGAAGGTAGTTGAACCAAAAAAAAAAAAAATAGCTCGGGTGAATATTGGTCAGCTTTGTTAATGTGATCTTTTTTCCTGTTTGTATATTTATCAGGCAACTGCAATGGAAGGTGTAGAGAGCAACCTAATCACTGACTACACACTCAGGGTCACACTCATAAGCTCGACTCGAATTATATCTAATCAACGATTCACTATACAACTAACATGGTTTAATTTGTAAGTTTCTCTATTATTTTTTTCTACGGATACAGATTTTAGGACTCGATGTATGTCGTGACACGATTGTTGGAGATGAGATGCAACGAGGAATATCAGGAGGACAAAAAAAACGAGTAACAACAGGTTAACCTGCCTTTTGATACTTCTCATTAATCATACTTCTTGCTAATTATCCTATCCTTTAACTGCATAAAACCACCCCAATACAATATTGTTCTGATTTGATCATGCAATTATGGGCTTGACGTAGGGGAAATGATTGTTGGGCCGACAAAAACTCTATTTATGGACGAGATATCAACTGGCCTTGACAGCTCCACGACATTTCAAATAGTGAAGTGCTTGCAGCAGATTGTGCACCTCACCGAAGCTACCATCTTGATGTCCCTACTCCAACCCGCTCCTGAGACGTTCGATTTATTTGATGACATCATTCTCTTATCGGAGGGCCAGATTGTCTATCAGGGCCCGCGAGAACACGTACTTGAGTTCTTTCGGAGTTGTGGATTCAATTGCCCTCCTAGGAAAGGAACCGCTGATTTCTTACAAGAGGTAATCACATAACGGGACAACTGTAATATGGTATGTCAAGGCCCACCATTACCTGAGCCGAGGCCCAAACACAAAAATACAGTAACGGCCGAATTTTAGGCCCAAGACATTTTTCTTTGTTCGTATTTTTGACGGAGTAATAAAAAATTATGAGAAAGAACAAAAAAATTGGAAAAAAAACCTCACTAGAGACAAAATAAGGGATTATTTTTACCTTTAGAGATTTACTTAAAAAAATGTTTCATATTGTTTAATTTTTGGCAACTCTGTTGAGATGAGTTGAAAATAAGCATTAAAACAAACTAGGCTTTTAGCCAGGGCTTTATTCTCACAGGTTACCTCAAGGAAGGACCAAGAGCAATACTGGGAAGACAGGAGCAAGCCATACAGATACATATCGGTCTCCGAGTTTGCGAGCCAATTCAAACGATTCCACGTGGGCCTCCAGCTCCAGAATGAGCTCTCGGGCCCATACAACAAGGCCCAAAGCCACAAAGCTGCTCTAGTCTACAAAAAATACTCAGTCCCAAAAAGAGAACTTCTCAAGGCCTCATTTGACAAGGAATGGCTGCTGATCAAGAGAAACTCCTTCGTGTACCTATTCAAGACCGTACAGATCATCAGCGTGGCGATCATCACGTCGACAGTTTTTCTGAGGACTACAATGCACACTAGGAATGAAGAAGATGGGGCTATATATATTGGTGCACTTATGTTCACAATGATCATCAACATGTTCAATGGTTTTGCTGAACTAGCACTTACCATACGAAGGCTTCCTGTGTTTTATAAGCACAGAGACCTGCTGTTCTACCCAACTTGGGCTTTCACCCTGCCGACTTTCCTGCTCAGAATTCCAATATCTGTGCTCGAGTCCATCACTTGGATTGTCATGACATATTACACAATTGGATATGCACCTGAAGCTAGCAGGTAACCGTGATTTGACCATTGCATACTTGCCATTGGTCTGGTCTAAAATGCATGATCCCAGTCATAGATACACATAAAAAACCAGGAGATGGATGCGGTGAGGAAATGGTGAACAAATATTCTGTTGCTTATTTGTATCAACATGGATTTTACTAACAAAAGAAACTTTTTTATTATCTCTATTAACAAAAGAAACTCACGCCATGTTGTGTGAGACTAACCGTGAGGCACTAGACATAAGTATCGACAAGATTTCCAACAACCAATTATTGTCAAAAGCAACAGCCAAAAATGGGAAGTGTAAGCCTCCCAACTTCTAAAACATGCCATGTTGTGTCCCAGGTGTGTTTGCATTAAGAACACGTGTCTCAGAAGTGTCCAGAACTCGTCTAGAGGGAAAAACAATCTAATGAAATTAAGTGGACAATGTCTCCAACATGCATATGGCAACTAATTAGGCGCATCCATTCATCATAACGAGTAGGGTGGGCCACAAAGGAATGCATTTGACATATGTACTTTCCGGGAATTTTTTAGTTACGCAGCATTTATAGTCTGTTTTTCTTCCTTACAGGTTCTTCAAGCAATTGTTGGTAGTGTTTCTGCTCCAACAAACGGCTGCTGGGTTGTTCAGGCTCATTGCTGGAGTCAGTAGGACTATGATCATAGCCAACACTGGTGGATCTCTAGCTATCCTCGTCGTCTTCATGCTCGGTGGTTTCATCCTTTCGAAAGGCTAGTACTGCAACTCCCAAAAATAAGTGAATACACTTGACGTAAAAACAATGATAGAAGTACAAATATAGTAAAGTGTCTGTACTTACTGTTGGAATTTGTCCCACATTGGTTTATTATAATCTCCAAAAACTAGTATACGAGTCTGGACGGTCTCTCCACTCATTGTCAATTGGCTTTGAGTTGGATGCTTTAACATAGTATCAGAGCCAGGTTTCCGGAGGTTTTTCCCCTTTGTTTGTGCCATAGCTGCACTTTGTTCCATTGTGATCCGTATGTTTCGGATCTTTTGTTGACCTCTCCACGTGCAAGTCAGGGGTCGCACGTGCAGGGGAGTGTTGGAATTTGTCCCACATTGGTAACGGACTAAAGATATGTACATTACACGAGATCTATCCACTGTTTTATTTCTCTAATTTGATCAGTTCTGGAATCACTAATTAAGATTCTCTTCCTCGGTGTCAGGTCAAATCCCAAAGTGGTGGGAGTGGGGTTACTGGGTTTCGCCTCTGACCTACAGTTTCAACGCTTTGGCTGTAAATGAGATGTTCGCTCCACGGTGGATGAACCAATTGGTGAGTGTTTTGTACTTCGATACCATGCTTTGATCTTCGAGTGTTCTTTCCAACTACCAGGTCAATCACTTCAAATTATCATCCCTATGAAAGATTGGGAAAGTGATATAGCGTAGTACTAAATGTGTTTTATGCTATTCTGTTATAGGCTTCTGATAATGTTACTAGATTGGGTGTCGAAGTGCTAAAGAACTTTGATGTGTTTACTGAAAGAAACTTGCTTTGGATTGGGGCAGCAGCACTTGTGGGTTTCATAGTTCTCTTCAATATTCTCTTCACCCTTGCTCTTATGTTCTTAAACCGTAAGTTCAAAATTATGTTCCAAAAGAACTATGAAATTTTCTCTCTTCGTTAGGGAGGTGACTGATACTATACAGTCTTGTCCATTAAAAATAGCTCTTGGAAAGCCACAAGCTATAATCTCCAAAGAAACAGCAAGGGAGATGGAAGCTGACATACAAGAAACTAAGGAAGCTCCGAGACTTAGAACAACCAGATCGAAGAAAGGTTCACTTCCCCGATCTTTATCAGCTGCTGACGGGAACAATTCAAGTAATAACTATTGACATACAAACATAACACAATCTGACATGAATAGTTCATATAGCAATTCCAGAGTCACTTACAAGGAAAATAATTCAGGAGAAATGGAAATCCAGCGAATGAGCAGCCAATCCAGTGTCAATGGTAGAAATGAAGATTCAAGTCTTGCGGCTGCACATGGAGCTGCTCCAAAGAGAGGAATGATTCTCCCTTTCACTCCTCTCTCCTTGTCTTTCAATAGCGTAAATTACTTTGTGGAAATGCCCCCAGTAAGTCGCCCTTTTCCTCTTTCAATCCCATTTCAGGTCAAATGCCACTTACATTATTTGTGGTGGCATATTAACAACTTAGCACTACTTAGATAATTACTCATAAATGATGTCTTAGAAAGTCAAGTACTGGCCTATTATGTGTATTGCAACAGGAGATGAAGGAACAAGGAGTACCAGAGGACAAGCTCCAATTACTTCAGGAAGTAACTGGTGCATTTAGGCCTGGTATCCTGACCGCACTGATGGGAGTCAGTGGGGCTGGAAAAACAACACTAATGGATGTGCTAGCAGGCAGGAAAACAGGTGGTTACATTGAAGGCGATGTTAGGATTTCGGGATTCCCCAAGAAACAAGAAACCTTTGCCAGAATTTCTGGATACTGCGAGCAAAATGACATCCACTCTCCTCAAGTCACCATTCATGAATCCTTGATTTACTCGGCTTTCCTTCGACTCCCAAAGGAAGTCAATAAGGAGGAAAAGATGGTAACAAACTGCCATTCATAAATCATTTAAGAGCAACTCAACTGTTCTGGCTGAAATGCCTTTGCCAATTTTGGCCAACTACAGTGCCAAAAATCCCCTTAATTTGGCTATATTGCTCCCATGGTTTACATACCATGTAGGCAATTCTAATTCCCATATCATTTTGGCCATCAGTGATCCTGAAATGGCAAGTATTTGGCAAAGCCAAGTTTTGGCCAGGGTGTTGGTACATCATCGGAGAGGGGTTTTTCAGGTCCTAAGCCAAAAAATAGTTTGGGCAGGACTTTTAGCTTGCCATTGGAGATGCTCTAAAATGGAACAATAATGGAAGATGTAGCACTAAAAATGGTCTTTTTATTTTGTTTCGTTTCCAGGTTTTCGTGGATGAAGTGATGGATCTAGTTGAGCTAGACAATCTCAAGGATGCCATTGTTGGGCTTCCAGGAATAACAGGTTTGTCAACAGAACAAAGAAAGAGATTGACGATAGCAGTGGAGCTAGCTGCCAATCCATCAATCATATTCATGGATGAACCAACCTCTGGTCTTGATGCAAGAGCAGCAGCAATTGTTATGAGAACTGTGAGAAACACAGTGGATACAGGGAGAACAGTTGTTTGCACAATTCATCAGCCTAGCATAGATATCTTTGAAGCATTTGATGAGGTCATATTTTATCTCTCTCTATATATATGTACAGGGCCTACAGGCGTGTATATATACAAGTCTAGTGACACCAAATAATATTGTGCATCAGCTGCTCCTGATGAAAAGAGGAGGACAAGTGATCTACGCAGGACCACTGGAACATAATTCTCACAAGATTATAGATTATTTTGAGGTATTTTACATTGCTCTTAAAATTCTACTCCATCCTTAGGCTTACAGACAACTAGTAATGATGCAACAATTATCCTTATTTCAGGCAATTCCAGGAGTTCCCAAAATTAAAGAAAGATACAATCCAGCAACATGGATGCTAGAAGTGAGCTCAGTTGCAGCAGAAGTCCGACTTGGACTAGATTTTTCTGAACACTACAAATCATCAGCCTTGTATCTGTAAGTTACTAAGTGAAAACTCTATTACCATCCATTTTTTTCTACTTGCATAAGTGCGAATTTCACTCCATTAGGTTTTGCTCTCTTTTGCTGATTAATTGCTTACTTTGGATGACTTGCGGTTGTCTCAACAAGTCCAACATTTCTTGCTAAGTTGCTAACTAAAAACATGAACATGAGAAATATATAACACATTGCAAGTGGAGTGGTAGGCACCATGTACTCTCATGCATTTGACAAGGGTTCAAACCTCACTAACTACAACTAACAATACTTTCGCTAAGGAAAAATAAAAAAATCTATACACACACTCACATACATAGGGAAATAATTTTCATACTCCCCCTTTATCCTCATGCACCCCTTTTTTTTTGTTCTTATCCAGATAAAATTATCAAATTTCCCTTCCCATGTAAAGAGTGAATGTAGAAGTAAGGCTATTTTAGTAATTTCATGTGAGTGATGACAAAAAAATGAGTGCATGGGCATAAAAGGGGAGTGGTAAAATCATTCCCCCTTACATATTACAGATATGCGAATATACAAGAAAAATAAACTTGTTATCTTTTGGTAGCATACCCACATAGTAGATTTGAACCAACTTAAAATGAAATTCTTAAGCAAGTCCAAGAACTTCAAGACATACCAGAAAATGGGCTTGAAGCTTTTTCAAATCAACATTCATACTATTCCTTTAGTTGTTGGAAAGTACTCTTGCATCTCCTTGTTTTCATGAAATCAAAAACGATTTATGATACCTAACTACAAACTGAAAAGGAAGATAAAATTTAAGAGGGCCGGCCCTCGGGCAAGGCCTGGCCCCATTGGGTCCCAAAACAGGGCCCCCAAACGTAAGGAAGGAATAGATATTATATATATCATGGTTTGTATTATATGTGCAGCAATGGTCCAGCGTTTGAGTAGGTGCTTTGAACCCTTTAGATCTTGAATTCACGACATGATATACTCTTTTCGTCAAAATCAAAGGTCCATAAAGTAGCACCTTTACCACTACACTAGGGTTTATATGTGGTTCGAACAATTATAAATATACTACGTGATTGAGTTAAAAAGTATTGCATCTTGGTCTTCATTTATTTCTTTTTAAGTACCCAATTGAACTTAATATAAATTAGAACAAATATAGATTCCGATGCAGGTAAGTACTAAATATGAGCTATTATACCATTTTTTCAAATGGCCCCTTTTTTTTTCATGGGCCCTGTATAATGGCTTATAAGCATTTGATGTGTTATTAGTTGTGATTTTAATAGATATTCTCATCTTCTCTTTTAAAACAATATTGTCATATTTTTGTCATTTTCTCTATTTCTCTTTAGGATGCCTTTTCAAAATAGTTAAAAAATTATTATATATATAAAGAGCTATCAATTTTGACTTTAATGGGCCTTTTTTTGCTAATATCATGAATGTTTTTTTAGTCTTTCAATAACAGTATTGAATACGAACAAAGAGAAAAAAAAATTAAACTACAATAGCCAATTACAATATTTTATGCCAAAGTAGAGCCTAAATTACTGAAATACTATAACAATGAAATTCCTGATAATTGCTGAACACTAAAAATATTCTATAAAATTTCAACTACTTGAATAAAATAAATACAGTTATTCACTCCTACCTTTATTATCACCTTTTAATGCAAGCCAGTTAAATGCAAGGTAACATACACCTACTTTATGTCATATACTCTTAGGCTTAGTTTATTTCGAAGATTATTTTTACTGCTTCGAATTTTAAAAACAATAACACAGGGCTGTTCCTAAATTTAAGGTAGCTCTTTCAGCATTCAAGCGAATGGCATAATGCTAATTATCATAAAAGAAACAAAAGTAGAATGTTATCATTACGAAGCAAGACAAATGATAAAACACCCTTTTTGCATATGCTCAAATACAAATCTACTTTGTGCATACGCTAAACTACAAATATAAAAGCAAATTTGTTTTCCTTGACCTATGAGAGTACAATCATATACATATATAGATATGTATACATACGTAATCATATCATATTTCATGCTTATGTTTCTAGAGGCAAGACATGCTAGATCTGTCGAGACCACAATTCGCTTGAGGTATGGAATTAATCAATAGAAGAGAGTAGCCGAAGTTTTGGCACGAATTGATTGGGTGAAACTCGTAGTACATATCATATGCACGTACAGATTAATAAATGTAGAAATCAATACAAACCAGTTAAAACAACGCAAAGTACTTAAGGATTTTAAACTTTGTAGATTCATACTAATTCAAGTGTGTGAACAGAAGAACCAAGGCTCTAGTGCAGGAGTTGAGTACACCTCCACCGGGGACAACAGACCTCTATTTCATGACACAATTCTCTCAATCAACTTGGGGGCAATTCAAATCCTGCCTGTGGAAGCAGTGGTGGACTTATTGGAGAAGTCCTGATTACAACCTTGTGAGGTTCTTCTTCTCCTTAGCAGCTGCCTTTATGATTGGAACAATCTTTTGGAAGGTTGGGACTAAAAGGTTTGTGTCCAATTCCAACAAGTTTTGAACAGTATATCTGTCATTTGGAGATAGGATAAAATTCCTTGTTTGTATTCAATTTGGATCAGGGACAACACAAGTGATCTGACAACCGTCATTGGGGCAATGTATTCGGCTGTCCTTATTGTTGGAATAAACAATTGCAGCACAGTACAACCTCTTGTTGCGGTTGAAAGAACAGTATTTTATCGAGAAAGAGCTGCCGGAATGTACTCTGCACTACCATATGCTTTGGCACAGGTGAGGGTACTGTTTGATATAAGTCATACATACATAAATCTATATTTGATATTCAAATTTTGACATCAACTAATTGATAGAAAATTCAGTTTTGTGAAGACTTCGTTCTAGCTGTCAATCTCTGAAGTCAATTATTTCTTAAATGAGGTTCCCATTTCGTCTCAGATTGAAATTTTATTTGACTCATGGAGTTCTTAACTGGCATGCAGGTAATTGTGGAAATTCCATATGTGCTATTTCAAACCTCCTATTTTTCTCTTCTAGTTTATGCCATGGTGGACTTCGAATGGACAGCACAGAAATTCTTCTGGTTCTTCTTCATCATATACATCTCCTTTCTCTACTTCACATACTATGGAATGATGACAGTTTCCCTCACGCCAAACCAACAAGTAGCAGCCATTTTTGCCTCCGCTTTCTATTCACTTTTCAATATTTTTTCGGGTTTCTTCATCCCTAGACCGGTAATTTTAAATTCCCCTGCAGTTTAGCTTACCGATATACATAATTACATTTATCTTGATACACATATTTTCCCTTTCTATGGTTGTCCTAGAGAATTCCAAAGTGGTGGATATGGTGCTACTGGATTTGCCCGTTGGCATGGACAGTTTATGGATTCATCGTCTCACAATATGGCGATGTTGAGGAAACCATTAAAGTGCCTGGGGTGTTGCCAGATCCAAGCGTAAAATGGTACGTGGAACATCATTTCGGGTACAAACCAAACTTCATTGGGCCAGTCGCCGGAGTTTTGGTTGGTTTTGCAGTCTTCTTTGCCTTCATGTATGCTTACTGCATTAAAATTCTGAACTTCCAAGTGCGGTAGGAGAGATTGTTGAGTCAAATAGTCCTTTCGTATAGCTCTTAGGATGAAAACAAGTTGTTTGCAAACACTGATAGTACTTATTATCATGTAAATATGCAGACACTGCAGTTAATCTTGATAAGAATCAATATTGCTTTCCTAATAAAAGATTGAAAGGTAAAGTGTCGCAGCCAATTTCAAGCTGCATAATCAAAAGCCTTTGTTTCTTTTAACCTATTGATAGTTAGTACTTATTTGTGCTTCTTTATTTTCACAAATACATCATCTATCGAGTACTACCCAATTTACATTGACAGTATATTGCACTAACGATTACGGGAAAGAAATCAAACTAAACTCCAAATGCCTTAAGCAGACAGCCTCAACTTTATCATAAGTCTACACAACACGCAGAAGACCAAATCTAACTACCGTAAACCAAGTTTCAACCCTTTTCTAAACTGATTTTGATAGGTTCTGAGAAAAAAGGAATTCTTATGTCGGTAAACGACAACAAACACACAGCATCTACACTACAACACAAATTTATGTCGTTCGGCTTAACGGGTAAGTCGCTGGTTGAAGAACAGCAAAGAAATTTCCTAATGAAATTGGAGAATACAATGAGCAAATCAGGAATATATTTGTAACTATCACGCCAAAAACTCTAGAGCCGCAAAATATGAAGATAGGGAAAACTCATTACAAAAAAAAAAAAAAGCAAGACGCAAAAAAATACATTTAACCAAAATATCCACCAATAATGTAAGCAATAGGACTGGTAAAGCAAAAGTAAATTGAACATAGTGATGAATATGCGCATAACATTGATAAATTAGGTAACTAAATAGATCAATCTCATTGGTATTGTTGAGAAATGGTCAAACAACTCCAACCAATAAATCACATACCAAGTGCAAATATCAATTAAGTGGAAAAAAAAAACAGAAAACCAGAGAAAAGTAAATTTTAACTTGGTTCTTTAGTTCTTTTGATAAGTTTGTGTCAGCTTATGCGCACCTCAACTAATTGTGAGAACCAATTCCATCATCCACTAGGAGGGGCTCAATTAAAAGTTTAGTATGGAGGCGGGCGACTTAAGCCCCAAATTTTGGCCCCAAATTTCACCTCAAAAAGATATAGCCAGATATAACAAAATGATTCAAGTCCTGAGGCCTCGCTTTTCCCTTTCCAACAAGAACAAATTTTTTCCTTACAAGTTCATCTTAGTTAGGCCCCGAGAATCTCTAAGGTCGGCCCTGACTGGCTGCAAATGAGTTGATAGCACCTAGGAGGAGGGAGCAAATCCATAGGCCCTAAAGCCTCGTGCATTGACCACCAGGCCAACTCCTTTGGATCCCCAACTGTCTAATCAAATACATACACAGCGCACATTAGTTCACACTATGTATCGAATGAAGTACAGTATCATAGCAATTTCATAGCAAGAATTTACATCCTAGGGTATAATACAGCGAATATAGTCAGCAAAAAACGATCTTCAATTAACTAGGCTACTTGTTGCAGAACTGAAATCAAATAAAGATCACTACGGATGATTAGTCCAACAACAAAACTGCAGAATTTGAGGGCATCTTTCAAATGTATGTCTATAATTGTATACGTACCTCCTGGGAGCAGCGTTAGCTTCTCTGGTAGCATCAATCAATTCCACATTTGCAGCAAAAATTCGATGATAAGTGGCATTTGGCCATGCAAGTCCTTCAAGTGAAAAAGAATTTCTTAAAATTCTGTGTGCGTAAAAAATTCTAAACTTTAAGTTATGAATACCACTGTCGTATAGTCTAGTTAACCAAAACAAATGAGAATTCACTTCCTTCTCTTTGCATGGATCTCCTTCCCATTTCAAATCCCTCCCATATCATTGCCGGAACTTTGGGTGGAGGAGGGTATTTGGCCAAGCCAACTAGTCACTTAGGTGGTGCTGTGAAGATGAACTATCTTATTCGGATAGTAGTTATGGCTCAACCGGATATTCCACAGTAGGTCGGGAACCTCAATAGTCACGCCGATGAGATTGTTACATTGGTCGTCTCTTCCCACATTTTTAACACATCAAAAAAAAAAAGTTATCAATCTTTTTTAGGCATCACATTTAAATTTAAACACCGTCTATAAACACAAACAGAATCTCCGAGAGCAATTTTGTTCACCCTCCTTAAAATATGGTGGATAAAACTTTCTCTCATATTCGTTGAAATGTATGGGTGCAACCACAAAGTGATATCATGTTTACCAAAAATTGTATGGCAGAGATAAACATAACATCACTTTGTAACAGGATCTACACAAATTCAACCAATATGATAGAGGGTTTTGTTCACCCTCTTTTTTAAGGAGGGTGAACAAAATTGCACTTCACAATCTCCTATCTTAATTGGACCTTACAACTAGAAATACACTTGGGTTGGGCATGCTAATCACAATGTTGAACTTTTGGGTCAGAGGATTGAGTTCTCAAGTTGGGCCTTCAGCTTCTTGGGCGTCTCGATCCAAACGGGTATATCATTGTACTGAACCACTGGTAGGCTGGTAGCAATGGAGTGTTAGCCTTTAGAGCATCTCCAAATGCAAAATTCTAGATACTCAGAAAAGTAAACAAATGATTAATGTACAAAATCACAATTTTTTATGCTAATTTATTTCTTAAATTTAAGTATTTCACTTATTTTTCTTCTAAATTTTAAATTACTATTTCATTTTTATTCATTTGTATCATCAGTACCTTTTAATGATAGTAATTTTGTACAAATTAAATTTGGTGTTCTAGAACTTGCGTGTGGGTTGTATTGTTTATCATAATTCATAACCTAAAAGATCCTCCCCTGTAACATAACGTATGATAAAAGCTCATGCGGTAGAGTTTTTGGATACCCCATACTGCATCCCGGAATCAAGTCTCATTTCCCCTCCCCATGTAATAAATTAGAAATGACAAATGACCAAAAAAAAAATGTAAGAATATATGCATATTATTTCCTTAATTATATTGCTGGGTTATTAGTTATGTTACCATCGATTAGCAAAAAAAGACCCATGATTTGGTACATGGGACCCAACCGATGATTGGATGAAATAATTCACAAACATTATTGGAGGATAACAGAAAGCCTTGTATTAATTAAGATATTTCTCACGAATGATTAAATTGGAACACAACAAAAATTCTTCGTCTAATGGGACATCTTTCTAGAGAAATGATTACATCGGTGCACCACATTTATTCTAATACACAGTGATTTATTTCCTCAGTATTTTTCTTTCATAATTCTATATTTAAAAAAAATCTACCCCTCAAAATTATGAAAATAATTTTTTTCCCCACCCTTCCTTGCGACACAGAATTCGCCACTGCCAGAGATAGCAAACCATAAATTAAAAAATGCAAATTGTGACAATATTAGATGTTCGTAAAGTTTTTTTTTTTTAATGGAAATCCTTGGCTAAAAAAGCGGCTAATTAAATATTTTAGGGTGTGGGGTTGTTTATTTATTTATTTTTTTTAACTGATTGGTTGTTCACTACTAGTTTGAACCTCGTGGCCAAATGTCAACTACCACTTTAAAGTTAACAGTGGTATATGCCACCTACCCTAGGAAACTCCTCCGATCCCTCATTACTTGCATGTGGGGCTAATCTAAGGACACGTGAGAGAGACTCTTTTTTTTTTATTACCGAATATCCAGGCAGCTTGCGTACACCTTGATTAATTTTGGTGCCCTGAAGTTAATGACCAGACAAATCTCTAATGACCCCAAGGTTTAGAATGTTTGACTTCCGTGAGAATGGAACATGTGAGTTCGTAGATGAGCACATATTACTTTATCATAATCTCTTGGCCAAACATATAAGGTTCTCGCGAGAGAAACTAGGTAGATATTGATTTATGCGTACAAATTCAAATAAAGTTTTGTTTTAAATTATTCGATAAGAGTCGACCGCGTAGATAATGAAGAATAATGCTACATGTATAACTATTTTGGTTCCAATCATTTACAACCTATTCACATACATGTGGAGCCCACATGCAATTATCAGTGTATGCCCCCACGTATATGTGAGGGAGTTGTAAATGGTTGGAGCCGAGATAATTGTACAAGAAATATTTTTGGATAATGAAAGGTCTACCTACATATATATTGGATAATTTCGGATACATCTATATTCATGTTTTTGTACATTAATACAGAAATATATGCGCATAGCGTTGGAACATAAGCACCTTGTTTGGTTGGGGTTTTGAGAACACCCCCAATCTAAAAATCCTTTAAAGCCTTTAAAAACCGAATAAGAGAAGGTTCTCAAAATTCGGTTCAGAAATCCTAACCGAACAAGGCCAAGGCATGCTCTCATTTTTTATTTTTTTTTATTTATCGAAGGCATGCTCTCATTCATAACGAAAAGGGAAATCATTGACACGTCTCGTGCCTAAGGTCCAGTAATGAAAAGAACAAGGCTGATGAGTGAAACTACTGAAGTAGCCCTGCACTACGCCACGAAAATTGGTAAAACTCGACGGTTCCTACGATGGGTGCTGTGGGATGTGACTGTTTCATACGTTTTGTGGGCCACTCTTCAACCTCACAGTTCCCTTTTCAACTCCATTGTTTGCATCGCACTTTCATCATGTGTGGTAAATTACCACTCTCACCTTAATAGCACCTCCAGCCCTAACTCAGAACCAAATCCAAATTTAAAATCTGAGTAAAAAATTCTCCAAATTTGAGTAAATGGCTCTCCAGTCTTTGAACCAAACCTAACTCAATTTGAGTTTTACTCAAATTCTTACCCAAATTAAGGGAGTCTCAACCCTTGAACCAAATTTGCAACGGTAACTTTGTGGTGGGGAACATCGCCGGAAGTCTTTAGGCCACCGTCGTCGTCAACTCCGGCGAGGGTTACAGTACATAGATCGTGAGGCTACGAAGGTTGCCGGTGACTGGTGGTGGTCAAACACAGATCTAAAGGAAGAAGAGGGAGACGGGATCTGGGTGTGCTCCGATGGCGCGAACAAACAGCGGGCGACAGGCGACGGAGAGACTATTGGGTTACGTTAGGTCAAACGGCGGCGACGGTAGTGGTCTACGGTGGTGATACACAGGAGAAGGGGAGAGAAATGTTTTTGATTTTTTTTTAAAGCCAAATTTGAGTAAATTTGAGTTGATGACTGGAGAGGGTTTATCCAAATCAAGCTTTTTACTCAAATTTTCACTAAATTTGAGTAAAAGTTTGAGTAAGGGCTGGACTTGCTCTAAGTAGTACTCCCTCCGTCCCAAAATAGATGTCCAAAACCACTATTCACACCTCCAAAAAAATCAACTACTCCTATATTTTGTATTTTATAATACAGTACTTTTTACGATTTTAAAAATTTTATTTAATAAAACTAAGTAAGATCTATCAAACAAGATCCATATTACATATATAACTCATCATAGCAAAAAAAAATATAGATGATTTTCTGAGAGGAGTGAATAGTGAATTTGGACATCCATTATGGGACAAAGGGAGTAGTTTATTTTTTTATTGCCCGGACCAGTTTGCCCGTGGTTCAATTATCTGAGATCTGAGGGTCTTGCAATTAAGAAAAAGATAAATCTCCGGTGATCTCAATTTTTTTTTTATAGGCGATGAAATTCGAACTTGTGAGTTGCAAACCAGGAGGATAAAATCTCTAACTTCATAATTATTATACTCACTCACAACTTAAAACCCTAGATTGTAGGATTACTCTTTCAAGAAAGTATGAATATAAGAAATCATATGTAATATCGCAATAATCTAACTCTATCAGAACATTTGTTTTATTTCTATTAGGAGAGGCAAGGAATCTCATAGGTCATTGCTCACCTAATAGAGAATCTGATGACACTTCTAGCTGCATTTTTTTAAAAACTACTCCACTACTACTAGTATAGTTTGTGATTTTGAAGTTTTTTCTTTTCTAAAGCCTATTCTCTTTTTTAGGAATACTACTCCAATCAGAAATTTTTGTGAAATACTTTGGGATGATTGGGTAGTTATACTCAGTGGCGGACGCAGGATTGCAAATTTTAAACCGCAGGGACCACTCTTCGGCAATTTTACAAAAAAAATCTAAAAGTATCTAAAAATATGAAGAAAATTGGAGGGAGTGCATGGGCCAAACATCCCCTTGTCCGCCCCTGCTTATACCACGTACCTACCCCTGTCATATTTTTCGACCTCTTTTATTTTTACTTTTACTAATTTAAATATATATTATTACATTTCGAAAGAATTATCTGACACCAAGATTGTATGAAAATTGATGTTAATCTTGAAGCTATACAGGATTTCTAATAGTTTTTGACAGCTCCCGTAAACCAGACGAAAACGTCATTTAGTAAGGTAATTAGATTGATTGGTCAAATTTAAAGCTAAAGTCAGAGACGCTAGCTCTTAATGCTTTTTTCCAATCCAACGAAACAGCATGCATGGTCATGAAGTTGAAGTCAATAGAAATAGAAAGATTTCTGATAAGTCTATTATATATGCAAGCCCCACATTTCAACAAGAGAGAATCCACACCTTGGATTTCCCATCCTCATTTTCATGAACACCTAGACTTATTAAAGTACATGAATCCAAACGTATCTAAATTTGGCCCTCAAAACACTTCTTTATTCTGAGCTGCTTCATTTAGCAACCTTTCCGCTGAGTTTTTCATTTTGATAAAATGTGAAATTCCATAAAATTAATTGGATAATTTTATGAGATTTCAAATTTTAGCACATTGATTTTATGGGAAATCTCATAAAATTAACGTGCTAAAATGTGAAATTTCATAAAATCATCCAATTAATTTTATGGGATTTCATATTTTATCAAATAAAAAACTCAGCCGAAAATGTCCATGAGAAATCGCCTGTTTCAGATCAGCTGCGCCCTTGCTTTCTTTCCTGTTCGATCATCACCTACGAGAAAGCCTAGGTCTCTTTTAGGTCCTTAATTATTTGATATATAGGATTTCTACGTATCCGACAAATTTTCGAACAAATTTATAACTGTGGACACGGAGCTACCAACTCTTTTGATGGCAGTCTATTTGAAATTTTGCTCCAATTTTAATTGAATTTATTGCAAGTAAATAGCGAGATTTTATTTTCAATATTAATCCAGGTGCGCATAAGTTGACTCGAACAACTAAATTATTAGTAAAAAAAGTGTAAAATAAAACTGTGGGTGCGTTTATACAGACTTTCGACAATCTGCTCCCATCTCAACCTTTAAATTATTCTGTCTTTTGGTGCACACGTTCATGGGCCTTTTCAGAGGCAATCTTACCCTTCGATGCTGACACATATCCTTATCAGCATCATACTGTGGTCCAAACAACACTATATCCACGCCTGCCCTAAGATCACGACTAGGGCTGCAAATGAACCGAGTCGTTCGCAAACTATTCGAGGCTCAATTCGGCAAGAGCTCGTTCGAGTTCGACTCGTCTACTAAACGAGCCGGACCAGTCCCAAATTTTAGGCTCGGTCCATAAACGAGCCGAACTTGAACTCGACGATGTTCGGCTCGGTTGGGCCATCGAACCTAGAGTATACATATATTTCGTAAGAATTTCACATATAACCTTGAACATGTAAGAACTTTTATATGTTCATAATGAAAATTTTATATCTTATATGAATATAAAACTTTTAAAAATACTACAAACTTAAAATTTTGATATATTTTCATAATTTATATATGTATGAGCTTATTTATGTGCAAAATAAAAAATTTATTTACACTTTTAGACCTGTATGAGAGCATAAATATATAGTATTTTGACTCGTTAAGGCTCGTGAACATGTTCGAGTTCGAAACAAACCTAGGCAAGCTCGGATCGAGATCGGCTCGTCAATTTTTTAGTGAGTTCGAGCTCGGCTCGAGTTCGTTTAAAACCTTAACGAACAAACTTGAACATTCTAAAATTCGGCTCGATTGTAGCCCTAAATTCACAACCACGTCTCAGTTAGGCCCACCGAAAGTAAACTAGGGTCCCAGTAAAAGCTCCCTCTGCGTTACACGATGTAATGCTCATTTCAATCACTCGAAAGTAAAACGGGTCTCAATAGCGCTTTCTCTACGTTACACGAAGTAATGCTCATTTCAGTCGTCCATTTTAATAGTAATCAATAGTCCGAATCATTAAATAGACATTTTATTTTAAAATCCGAACAATTAAAAATTCGTGTAGACGGATGTGATATGGTGCTAGAATGTACAACCCGGATAGGGACGATACATGGATCCCATTTCCCAAAAGTAGTCCTCCCTTGGTCACTCATTTTTTTCTAAGCCACGAAAGGTAATTGTGCGGCCCATTTGCAAATCAACCCGGCTACGCATACGTGCACGCATGTGTATGTACGCGCATGAACTCATCTGGATCGTCCATTTTAGGAATTGACAGTCCGAATTTAAAAAAAAACTCTTCCATGTACCGTCAAAAACACGCATGGACAGTCAAGATGCATCATCTATGCATATTGCGTACGCCTGACGTGCGTACACATCGAATTTTGGAGATTTCTGTGTCTACAAATTGTGTATATTTTGCCAACCGTAGTTTAAGAATGCTTTAATTTCGTGACATTTGACAATTTGATCTACTCATTTTTATAGGAATCATACACGATAACATGAATTTATTCCTATCACAATTAGGTGAGTTTGGCATGGATTTTTTCATAGTTCTCTCAAATTTTAATATATTCGAGTGAGATTTCTACATCATATTATTTAATTCCTATTGTCGGAGAAATATAAAAATATAATCGTAAGTTAACAAAAAATTACTACTATATAAGACGATAAAAAGACAGAAAAAATTAAAAAGGACCAGACTTTGTTATCCTATACTTATAAACGTTTTTTTTTAACATGGATCAATATTTACCGAACAACGTGATGCAAAAATTATAATCCAATTTATAAAAAAAACTAAGAGAAAAAATGACCATAAAAAAGTCTCCAAAAAATTAGGCTAAACTCGTCCTTACCTGATGGAATTATCTAATTATTTCTATCTTTCAAAAAAAAAAAGTTAGTTTCGTTTTGAAAACAAAAATTATCTAATTAAGTATTTATTAATGCTTAAATAGATTTTTTTAACTTAACATAAAGATAACAAATTTAGTTCAAACAACTTGTCAAATAATTTTCTTTTTTATAATCTCAGTATTTTTTGAACAAGACTGCTAAACTTCCGCACCTCTACAAAATTACGAGGGCAATTCAGTAAAACACAAGTTGGACGCATTCTACACGGAGAGAGAGCTGCCTGCAATTTTTGGTCGTTCGCTGCCATTTCTCATTTTTATGCAATCTGGCAGACGCAACCAGGAAAGAGCGAGAGAGAGAGAGAAAGAGAGAGAGAGAGATAGATGCATTAAAAGGAGAAGTGCTTGAACTGAAGACTCTTTCTCGTTCTCTGTCCTCTCTTTTCTCTCTCTTCTCCATTGACAGTCACAAAGCAAAAGACTCTATTCCGCATCTGTGCAGCAGCCGCCATGATGTCGCTGAATGGAGTCACCTATCTGGTAAGACAGCCAAACCCATTTCTTCAATTTTTGTTTCCCTCTTACACATTTGATTAAATTTTCCCAAATTCCTCAAATCAGGTCTCGATTTCTGGGTTTCCCCCTTTTTCTCTATTTTCCATCGCATACGAAAATTTCCACAATTTCTTGGAATCGGATTAGCTCAAGGCAACCCATTTCGTCAGTTTCAATTTCAAGAACACCCAATTCCTGACTCAATTAAAAATGTTGAATCTGCTTTGCATGTCTGGGTCCTATGATCTTCCTTGTGGCCTTTAAAAAGATCGATTTTTTTTACCCTGTTCATTTTATTCCTTTGAAAAATCAGATTTGATTAAAGTTTGGTCGGTTTTTTGATTTAGCTGAACAAATATCAAGTTTATGCGAATGATTTCTTACCAATTGCCACGACAAATAAAATCAAATACTAAATAAATTGAGGTAGTTTATAACTTTATTGTTGATTGAACGCAGAACAACTCATTTGCTGGAGTTTCCAAGGGTTTATCTCATTCACAGAGAAGGGTCCAGGCTCCTGTGATTGTATCAGCTTTGAACTCAAACAACAACAGGCCAGGGGAGAAAAATGTGACCCTTTTAATGGAAACCACTCTAAAGGAGATGAAGGAGGCATCTCCGGTTGTCGAGGTGGACCCCAAATCCACCGCCGGCGGCGGAGTAGAAGACGTGTACGGCGAGGATAGAGCCACCGAAGACCAGCCAATAACCCCTTGGACTGTCTCTGTTGCTAGGTGAGAAATCGGTGATTCTTATGTTTTATGTTTTTAATTTCTTTTTGATGTTAGGTAGGCTTTGACCTTTCCCCATTGTAAACTCCGTTTGTAAAATGTTTGGTAGCTGTTTTTAGAACCAATATTGCAGAACACTTATATGACATCAGGTTCTCTGGATTTTATTCCCCTCTATTTTCTATGACAGCGGCACATGTTATTTTCATTTTTATTTTTATAATTCCATGTGCTATACTGTTTTTTTCCCTAGTTAATTTGTTTGTTTAATTACTATTCTTGAATGAGAGTTTGGGACTTGTATACGAGTCTATGAAGCATAGGTACCGGTACAGCGTACAGGTACGGTATGGGTACTAGGAGTATTGGACTGTGTGGAGATTTGTGTCATGTGAGATAGCAAAGCTTGTGAAATGATTTTTTTTCTTTGTTGATTTTGTTGGTACAGATATTGTCTGGAGTTTCACATTTTATTATTATGTACTCAGAAAATATCACCTCTTTGGTTGATATTGATGTTTGGAGTTTAAAAAAAGAAGAAGCTTTCTTGGTCAAATCATATACGTAGTACTATTCCACCAAAGTTCATTTTGTGAATTGATAATCTTGATTTCTTAACTACAAGTCTAGGACACACAACACAAGGCATTGTTGGCAATTTATTTTTTGGCTAATTAAAAAAGGGGAGGATGGCGTGACCATAAGGAATCTAGACCCATGGCAAGTTCCTTGAGGGACCGATCCGCCGTAGGTTTCTACAGCTCCACCAAGGGCTAGTAGATCATAGCCGGATAAAGTTTGAGGGCGTCAACCGTACGATTCGAACCTTGGACCTCTTAACACACAAACCACTTGGGAGTGAGCCATTTACCACTACGCTGTTATCCTTGGTGGTAGACCGGTAGGCATTGTTGGCACTTGGGAGCACTATTTGCATTCTAGACGGGGCCGCATGTTTAAAAATTATTTGGTGGGTGGGAAATTGTTATTCTACTTGTGGTGGATTGGTCACATAGCATCACCAGTCTCTGTGTTTCTCTATTCCTTCGTGGTCTCAGGCTCTCAGCCCATATGGCTTTTTTAGATTACCTTTACCTTTGTAACATCTTTTTGCTTTGGAGATATAATTGTCTTCCTTCTGTAATGAAAGTTCTGATCTCCTGATTGCATTGCCCTTGAATTCTTTTGTTCCATGTCAAAGATTCTTGTATCTATGCATTACAATTTTGCAAACTTAATAGTTTGTATTTTTCTTCTTCTTCTTGTTGCAGTGGGTACTCATTGTTGCGGGATCCGCACCACAACAAAGGGCTCGCCTTCTCCGAGAAGGAGAGGGATGCCCATTTCTTGCGGGGTCTTCTTCCACCGGTGGTTGTTTCTCACGATCTTCAGGTTGACGGAAAAATTGATTGCATTAGATTTTATCATCCATAATTGTCACTGTATTTTTTGTTTCTCTTTTCCCATTTTACTCAAAGTTTGATATATCTTCCTCTACGTCACTGACCAGGTCAAGAAAATGATGCACAATATGCGCCAGTATCAAGTGCCACTGCAGCAGTACATGGCCATGATGGACCTTCAGGTGGGCCATTCATGCTATTCATCAACCTTTTTGCTCTTATTATTAATTTGTAGTTATTGTGGACGATGGCTCGGGAAATCAGAATAATGCTGGCTTTCTTAATAGACCTATGCCACCTATTAAACTTAATGAAAGTCTGTGCTACCAATAAACCACTAATATCCAAATCTTGCCAAGCCCTCAAATCATCCTTGAATTGTATTGTTGAAGAAGCAAATTTGATGCAGATTTTGAACTTGTCCTTCTGTGCAGGAAATGAATGAAAGGCTTTTCTACAAGCTTCTGATTGACAATGTCGAGGAGCTGCTCCCAGTTGTCTACACTCCGACTGTTGGGGAAGCATGCCAAAAATATGGGAGCATCTTCAGGCGTCCTCAGGGTCTTTTTATTAGTTTGAAAGAAAAGTATGTATCGTCGCTGTTCCTAGTTAGTTCCTCATTTTAGAGATTGCAATGCTCTCTTAGTACTTGATTTGTCCCATATTCTTGGTCCCTTTTTGGGATTCTTAGTTTTTAAGAAGACGTGATAATAATTGCATTTTCAAACTCAAATTTGCATTAGTTCCGCCATTGCCCCTTTATTCTCACTTTTGAATGCACTCCTAGATATTTGTCAGGGCTAGTTTTGGAAAACTAAAATTTTTATACCTTGCTTGTCAAGGAATAAAAACTAAGAATCCTTGAGTACTGATTGGTGATGAGTTCTTTTGCAGGGGGAGAATCCTTGAGGTACTGAAGAATTGGCCTCAGAGGAAAATTCAGGTTATTGTTGTGACTGACGGAGAGAGGATTTTGGGTCTAGGGGATCTTGGCTGCCAGGTAACTGGTAAACTTATCCTGTCTCTAAAAGTTATTTGAAATTACTTCTGAATCTTCTGATGCTATACTGTTCAGCTGAATTGGTGTTGTAGTTTTTGTCTTTCGTGCCTCTGTGTGCATGAGAGTGGTTTAAACTGACTGCTTCTAATAATTGTGGAACGCTATTAGGGTATGGGGATACCAGTAGGTAAGCTTTCCTTGTATACGGCACTTGGAGGGATTCGTCCATCGGCTGTAAGTATGATTTGTCAGTTATGTTGTCATTTTCTTCTCTATCTTTCATCATGCAAATGGGTGATGAATTATGTTGTTACTTTTCAGTGCTTGCCAATAACCATTGATGTGGGAACAAATAATGAAAAGTTGTTGAACGATGAGTTTTACATTGGTCTAAGACAAAGGAGGGCTACCGGACAGGTCCACAATTTGGTTTCCTAACATTCTAAAATAATTTCTAGAGTGGATAATGATTCAGCGATGTTGAAGTGCGTTTAATTTTTCGGTTTCAGGAATATGCTGAATTTATGCATGAGTTTATGACTGCAGTGAAGCAGAACTATGGGGAGAAAGTCCTCATTCAGGTTAGTCGCCTTCCCATAAATTGAAGAATTTGTGATTGTTATCTATTAATTGGGTTTTTTTTTTTCAAGTAATCTACTTTGTTTTACATTATGCAGTTTGAAGACTTCGCGAACCACAATGCTTTTGATCTGCTTTCAAAGTACAGCAATACACATCTTGTTTTCAATGATGACATTCAGGTAATTGATGAGGCATACTAATTTGTACTACTGTCTTCTTCTTCTTTTTTCGTTTGGCATTCTCCAGTTGTTTTGGAGCGTTTTACGTGGGTGTGGTTTGTGTATTTCGGTTTGGGAAATAGATTTAATATTTCTCATTTTTTTTTTGGTATCAGGGGACAGCGTCTGTCGTCCTTGCAGGGCTTATGGCATCACTAAAGTTAGTTGGGGGAACCTTAGCTGATCAGACATTTCTATTTCTCGGAGCAGGAGAGGTGTTACCTTACTAGCCTTATTCACACTCTCCATCTTGATTCTTATAGTAAAGGAAAATGAGTAGTTGTTCAATAGTTCCCGACTGAAAAATGAATACGATAGCTGGAAGTTATGTATTCAGTCACAGAGGGGTCATTGGTTTCTCACTTCCGTTACTTGGTTGATGCAGGCTGGCACTGGCATTGCAGAACTCATAGCTTTGGAGATGTCAAAACAGGTAAAAACTCAAAAAGTAATGCACGCGGGTTACAAATGTAACCAAAGAACAGTGAGGATTTATATGTTCTGTTTTGTGCAGACCGGAGCCCCAGTAGAAGAAAGCCGCAAGAAGGTTTGGCTTGTTGACTCAAAGGTAGTAGAACCCCACCCCCC